>BROG01000723.1:265000-364378 GCA_030159075.1 Atrina japonica | reverse complement strand
GTGTAGTTACGTCTACATACCTGCATATAACCGCGAGTTATCTCCCTTACCTCGAAAATTACTACAAACAAATTGATAAATGTATCGTGTATTTATCTTTAATATATTTCACATGTTTTGCAGATAAAAGTCTTCAAGCGATATAAGCTGTGTTTGTTCTGTTTTACTACTTAGATTCATCATAAACAGTGAGAAAAGATAGATATACACTAGATATACAAAAGTATAACAATTCTGAAATCCTTATATATATTTTGTGAAAATGCCTTGAGAAACCCAGGTTTGGCACTTTTTCGTTCAAAAATGATTAACTCAACGTCACTAGTTGTATATTGATAACACCCATGACCTAACCACATTTTTACAAAATATATAGAAATATAAGATATCTTATGATAAACAAAATAATATATTGTTTATTGTTAACATAGTTAATGCCTCTCTAAATGTGGACACATTACGTATGAGCATTATTCTCCCACCCATGAGTTTCAGCAGTCGTAAGCAAGTAAAATTGAAAAAAAATACCAATCAATAATCAAAAACTCAAGTCCATTATAACACGACGAATTAGATGTGCAAATGGTCTCAACATGAAGAACAATTACGAATCCCAAACGTAATAAGACCAGGTATCCGGAATGAATACTAAAAATATATCACCCAAGAGAGGTGCACAATTGATACCCATTGGAATGAAAATCTGTTGGAAAACTTTTCCCGCAAAAGAACACGAAGATGTTGTCTGCTAGAAACCCCAGCATCTTGATAATATCGTCTTCAGTGTACTTGTTATTGGAATCAGAGTGTTCCTTGATAAAATAAGGTTTTTCATGACATTACACCAAATATTCATATCTGCGATTTCTATTTTTGTATACAAAAGAGTTTTGTATAATAGATGATAATCTGTTTTTGGGTTTTTGATGAGGGATTGTTGTGTAAAGAGTCGAAAAATCAAAAGACTTAATGCTTGTAATATGTTTGAAATTTGGAGATTTTAATTGTTCCAACAATTCCTTTGAATGCTCTAGGATCCATATCTGATTGACTCCGCGTCTTGAGTAGGACATTATACAGTACTTCTGAAGACCTTGTTTAATATGTGTTAGAAGTTTGGTAAGCAAAATAGATAAAGGCTTGGCGGAACACTTAGATGACCCCGCAATAAAGCTGTGTTTATGGGGATGTTTGTGCATCTTCGAAATGCAATAAATATATGGTAATTCAAGCTCCGTGTCACTTGTGGGTATTCCAAACGAAGCGAGAACGGATTTATGATTATCTAATATTTCAGAGGTAGAGAAATTAGTTAGAGTGTATGTATGATTTTCAGGAAGTCTGTTTAGTCCAAGTTCCTGTTGTAGGATGCTGAAGTAGTATCGCCTGCAGACAAATGTGAAGTTGTTAGATGTTTTGTCAGCAGGAACGACGATAAAATTTTCATGGAGACGGGAAAATTCTCTGACAACATCATGGTCACGAAAAATTGAATTGTGTTCTGTGTTGACACAATGTTTAAGTCGTCGAATTCTTCGTTTAAGGACATTACTGATCGACTTAATGCACTCCAAAAAAGACGTCTCCATATGAGTGAAATATTCTTGAGTGGGACGTTAAACAACAATAAACAAACAAACAAAATCCACTCCGAAAGAGTATCAGGTTCGACATCTTCTTTCTTAGCCTAAAGTTTTGGCGCCATGTAAACGATACAGGTTCCCTATGGGCCTTTGCATAAATGGAGTCTGGAAAGCTAGGGAATCTTGTTTAGTTTAACAAAATAATAACATCAAAATGTAAATTAATGGTTCAGTCATATGTCCCACTGGACAAATGGTTTCTGAGGGGATAAAAGTGTGCGTCGGCCGGGAGTCGAACCCGGATCGGCTGCTTGGAAGGCAACCATGCTGACCGTTACACCACCGACGCTGTTGGTACGAACAGATAGGAAATAAACATGTTTCCAAAGGTACAGGTCGTTAATGTCCACATTAATATTTATATACTTTACGTCATAACGTAACTGTCATGTAATGTCAATAGCTATGTCTAGAAATGTCCTGTGGGCATATATGTCCATAGTTGGTTGTTATGTAGTTTACCTGTCGAATACCAATGTACGTTTAATGAGATTTATATTACATTTTCGACAGGAATTTTCAATTTTCAATCAAACAAAAACTTTAAATGTTAGGTTTTTGATTGAAATTATTCTAGAATTAAGAATTAGTTAGAAATGCAGTTGTAAAGTGGCAACTAAAAATTCATTTGTTATGAGAGTCAAATGGAGTGTGAAAATATTTAAGGATTGATTTTCATTTTTGAACACAATCCTTTTATTTATATACATTACCATTTTTCAGTGAAACTATAGTCCATTGGATACTTAAATTCATTCCATATCACTGACTTTGCGGGGGTGTTTTATATGACGTAATAGCTCAACAGCTGTTTTGACATACGAAGTAGTTCTCTTTTCTGATAGCAAATACTAATGAAATTAAGGTTTAAATTCTTATTTGTATATCATTTTGAAAGAAACCAGTGATATGGACAATTTTGAATTCTTATTCTCATATATTTGCGATTATGATTATTAATATTCGATCATTTAGTAGTGTCGGGTTAAATGTGTCAGAAGAGAATTGCCCGAATGGGCCGTGTGCAAATTGGCTGATAGGCCTACCATGTGCGATTTGGAGAGCAAAAAATGATTGTTGTTTACAACAAATTTTCCTTTGAATACTGATATTTTATCAGTGGAATATACCACAGACAGTTTGAGTGTGACTATTAATATTCGTTCATGAAAACTGGAGGTAGTCATTCTACAGAAGACTACTTGACATTTTACCAATCGCTGAATTAGCTGGGAAATGCCGTGTCGGTGATGTTTTCGTACGTATTTCAGTATACTGTATAGGCTAGCCCACTAGCAAATCCTTCGAATCAATTGAAACAAAACAAATGCAGATTATGTTGTGAAAGAACAGCGATATGTAAAGCTAATATTAGCTTTATATCGCTGGAAATAACAAACTTTTATTTGTCTGTTCAAAAAATAATTGTCGACACCTTCGTTATGGAAAATCCGTGTAGGCCTATAAAGTATAATAGGTCCATATGTTGTTATGTAGGTCAATTCAGACTTCAGTATTTACCAGCTGATCATATACTTTCAAATGCGAACACGATAGGTCTAACTATATAATATAGAGAATTCCATCAATTTACTGAGAAACCTATGAACACTACTTATGCTCGGCATTAACATTACAAGTTGTGAAAAACAAGATGAAACTGGAAAGCAGCTATCAATAATAGATTTTGAGCTGAAAGGAGAGCCGATTTCACACGATGCGAGTGACGAATTGTTTCTGACAGAAACATATGGTGCCGGCAAAGCAAGCTGTTTATCAGAGATTCTTGACAAAATTACATTAGACCGAACTCTCCGTTTTTCTGTTCAACTTAAAAGCAACGCAACTGCGAAGAGAATTTTCATTTCTGTGGCCTGTTTCTTTTTATAACATAACCTAGATATATCGCAATATGGCCATGTTCAGTGTGCCACAGATGCAGGCCTAGTCTTGTGGTTTCGATTTCTTTCTGTGATTTTTGTTTGTTTTGTGATATTGAATGGCTTTTAAGATTAGATACAAAAAAACGAAATGAATGTATGTTATTTTATTCTTTATTGATTCAGTCATATGTTCAGAGAAGACTTGTCCGACAAATACATGGTCATGTAAAGAATTTCTAAAATGTTATGTTTTCCTACGCCAAAAAGTAAAGCTGTTAAACGTTTTGGTCACGCGACGACCGACTTGTGTTATTGTAATATGAATACATTCGTTCTATATACTTGCAATGAAGAAAAAAACCGTCGGTATGTAAATATAATGAAATAGACTAGGTTTAATGATTGAAATGACAATTCTAATTCTTCTTATTCATGTGTCATCTCCACTAAAATTAAACAATACATTTTAATAAAATCTTGTGCTTCATTGGTCTTCAAAACGGTAAAAGTGTGCGTCGGCCGGGAGTCGAACCCGGATCGGCTGCTTGGAAGGCAACCATGCTGACCGTTACACCACCGACGCTGATGTACAAACTGATAGGAAATAAACATAATTCCAAAGGTACAGGTCGCTAATGTCCACATTAATATTTATATACTTTACGTCATAAAGTAACTGTCATGTAATGTCAATAGCTACGTCTAGAAATGTCCTGTAGGCATATATGTCCATAGATGGTTGTTATGTTGTTTATACCTGTAGAATACCAATGTACATTTAATGAGATTTATATTACATTTTCGACAGAAATTTTCAATTTTCAATCAAACAAAGATTTTAAATGTTAGTTTTTGATTGAAATTGTTTTTGAATTAAAAATTAGTTAGAAATGCGATTTTAAAGTTGCAGCTAAAAAGTCTTTAATATATATGAAGTGAACATTGAGATTGTTTCATGTACATTTGTCTCCAAATATAACTGTGCTATAAGTATTATAGCTAATATAGTGTCCAGATGACACTTTAAAAAGAAAAACAATTTAATTAAGAAAAATGATAGAAATATAAATAGCTGCCTCTCTTGATATATATATATATATATATATATATATATATATATATATAATTATGTGTGTCTGTGTGTGTGTGTGTTTGTGTCCCTCATCATCAGATACTTATGCTATTATGCATCACTTGTTTTCCGAGAACATCTAACGCCCATGATCTTATCAAGCAGTTCTGATCTGAACCTCTTTGTGGTATTTTATGTATTTTGCTAAGATATGAGACACGAAGCAAGTTGACAAAACACAATGGAATAGACAGTAGGTTAATATTGTTTCGAGTTTGATCTAGGATACAAATATCTATTGTTATTATCTCTCTCTCTCTCTCTCTCTCTCTCTCTCTCTCTCTCTCTCTCTCTCTCTCTCTCTCTCTCTCTCTCTCATTTTCAATCCTTGTCGATGTTGCATAAAATTTTCTATTCATTTATAGAAGAATGGTTTTCAAGATGGACCTAGGAAACAGTTTTTTTTTTACCAGAGACCTAAAATGAACTTAATTCTCGGTGTGAAGTATAGATTATGACACTGTGAAAACCTTGATGTGACATTGATAGTGAATCATGTAAAGAAATGCATATTACAAACATAAAACATATAAATCTAACATGTAAATTCTAATTCTGCCATAGAAACAACCTAAATTCTCAAATTTGAAATAGATGAATCAAGAAGTGGTATTATATGAGTCTAAATACAATATGCGTTAAGGACTCATTTGTTAACGATATATTATAATGCTAAGTAAAAAGTACCAATGCATGAGCAAACGCAGAGTCCATTAGAATACAACAAAGATATAAAATGGCGAACAATTGTGAATCCCAAATGGCATGAGACAATAATTCTTGATGGAGTCAGTTTTACAATACTTGCATTTGTAGTTTAACCAAGAAAACTGACCAATCAAAGGACGTATTTGACAGCCATGTCTTTTTATTGCAAAAATAAAAACCGTCTGTAGAGCACATTTTTCATTCTTTTTTTTAATTTGGATAACTACCATGTCGGGTTGTTTCTAATGAGTTAAAGTAATTCAAGTCCAAACTATCTAATGCTTAAAGAATGTTCCTGATAATTGTTATAAGAGTCTGTGGTAAATGTGAATTGACTATATATATAATTATGTGTCATTCATCATCACATGAAGATTCTACTGTAAACTACGTGCTTTCCCCGAACACGCGACAAATATAACTCCTTCAATTCTGTAAAGTAATTTTGATCGACACCTCTTTATGGTTAAATTTTGGTATTCTATGAATTGGCGGGTTCAGGGGTGGGGATGTGGTTTTGCAACCCCCTTTGAAACATTCAAAACGGCCTCAGACCCCTCGCCTGTGAAGGCACGCACCTCCGGCGCTCGTATTTCTTAATGAAAAAATACTTTCAACCACTCTTTCAAAAAATTGCCATGTTTTGTGATAAGATATGAAATAGCGGTGCTATTTGACAAAATACAAAGAAATTCAATGCAATTTAAGAACTGTTTTTCATTGTTAAAGTTACACATTCAGTAGCCCATATTTGGCACATATGTTCTTAGATATGTATATAACATTTTGGCTGGAAATGGATTTTCTTATGACTGATATATAGCTTCCACAGAAGTATATGTCGTTCAGCTTCATTAGCCTATTTATCTCACTTTAGTCATTTTACTGACAAAGGACAAGATGTTTACCTTTTTAAAGATGGATTTTATACATTAATTTTTCCTTTCACGAGCCTATTGATTGCTTCCCATAAGTGGGTGTTGTTTTAGTCCATTAGGCGTTTTAAATAAATACATTTTGGAAAATAAGTTTTTCTACATTTACATACGACCAAATCCTGGTCCAAATCGAAATTGGAATACCTCAAATACATTTATAATTTTGGAACACTGATATTATTATTATTGTTGAAGTTTCTAGAATGATTTTTTTATGTTCATGTCCATTCTTAAACATCAATCAGTGTTGTGCATGAAAAATCATCAAGCTGAAGTAGATTACATGTACTTAAGGAATTAGCCACCATTTGCAATTCACTATCGAAGTGCTAAGACATTTGATTGATATACTTTGATTATATGTTAAAATTTGTGTAGACAGTCTCAAGTAGGTACTACGTACACACATTTACATCAATTGTAGAGATATGGACAGTGATAATGATTTATTTATTACTCAGAGTAAAAACAAAAAAGTGTCAATGGATGCTAGTCCGTTATTATACGATAAATTAGATATACAAATGGTCTCAACATGAAGAATAATTACGAATCCTAAACGGAATGGGACCACGTTTCCGGAAGGGGTCAGCTGCCCCAATCAGCATGCCACATCCGTCGCAAATGCTCCGTAGGAACCTATTCGGATCGGTCATAAATTTAAAGATGTTTCAACTGGATACAGATCCAGTTCCATTATGTACTAGAGCATTTCCGATATGGAAGAAATTGACAAAGACAATATATGATTGGATGATATAAATAGAAATATGATCATAATGAATCTGAATCTCTGTCTCAATTTCAATATCGATTTTTCAAAATCAGAAAAGGTTTAAGTATTAACACTCCCTTATAGAATTTTAGATGGAAGTACAATTTGACAAGTTTTAATGGATAATCTAAATCCAAGTCCATTAGAATACGCCAATTTAGATAGATAAACAAATGATCTAAACACTAAAAATAAATTCCGAATCCCTTCTGGAATGGGATCAGGTGTCCGGCAGGAGTCTGTGACACTCGACACACATCCATTTCACACACATTCATTGCATGGAAAATCTCGTATTCGGTGAAAAGGTTAAATTCTGTGAAAACATCGTCAGTTAGTTCATTATCATACCTATTCTTTTTTATGAATCAATATTCCGAAAGAAAATGACTTTTAAAGATTTAATTTAAATTGACTTAAAAAAATATATTTCTGATAATTGTTATGAGAGTCATTGAAAAGTGAATTGTTGAATAACAACATAGTCAATTTGTCATCCTTTCTCTGTTATAAATGAAAAAAGTGTATTTTAACAAACCCATGCGTCGGCCGGGAGTCGAACCCGGATCGACTGGTTGGAAGGCAACCATGCTGACCGTTACACCACCGACGCTGTTTATACAAACTGATAAAAAATAAACATGATTCCAAAGGTACAAGTCGCTAATGTCTACATTAATATTTATATACTTTACGTCATAAAATAACTCTCATGTTATGTCAATAGCTACGTCTAGAAATGTCCTGTAGGCATATATGTCCATATTTAGTTGTTTTGGAGCTACCATCTATTGAATGTTGCTGCATGTTAAATTTTCGAGAGGAATTTTCATAAATACAATCATCAAACCAAAACTCTAATTTCAGTTATTTTATTTGAAATAAAACTATAATTTAAATTTAGTTAGAAATGCAATTTTGTACTGGTACTTAAATGGTCTAAAATATATAAGGAAACCTTCAGAGTGCAACATATACTTTTCTCTCCAAATATAAGTCCTTGCACTTTTTTTGTTCTGGTAGTGTCTAAGAGGACAAGTATAATTATGAAATGAAAAAATATTTATAAGCGAAGACAATTTAATTAAGAAAAATCAATGAAATAGAATTATCTTACTTTACATACCATTATTGCAATATATATATGTGGCAGGGTTAGTTATATGGTGTTCCTACTAGCTTGAACTAGTGGGGTTTCCCCTTTAGCTCGATCGGTAGAGCACCAGACTTGTAAACCAGGAGTCCTAGGTTCGAAACAGAGGCAGTATTGGTTTGTTACAATGGCGCCCAAAGGACCTAGGTTCTTCCTGGTTAAGTGAAAGTGATTATCCTTAAAACATGTGATAGCTACCTCTAAATAGACGGGACGACTCTTTCAATGGAGGGGGATAATGGGGTTATAATGGTTAGTTATATGGTGTTCCTACTAGCTTGAACTAGTGGGGTTTTCCCCTTTAGAATCGGTAGAGCAAATTCGTAAACCAGGAAGGTTCGAATCCAAGCAGAAGTATTTTGTCTCTACATAATATATATATATACCATAAGTATATATATATATATATATATTCGAAACGGTTTTATTGAAATCGAAGGGGAAATATAAAAAACATGGTTTCAAATAAACATAGTTTACAAAATAATGGGGTTATAATGTTAGTAACTAAGATATAGAATTCAAATGAAGCGGAATTTTAATGTAAATATTATAAACATAATACCAAAGTTATAATGCTCAAGACGATATCGTTTCTGTCAATTAGACTTCATCAGTTGAGCTCCAATTTGAAAATGTGTATTTTCTAAAGATAAAGTGGTATCATACAAGGCCAAACAATATCTCTAGAGTAACCACTGTAAAAATGACTATCTTAGCTTTAGAAAATTTTCGAATTTAAATGGTGTAACAGATGTGTTTGACCACACACACACACACACACACACACACTGTGCGGTTATGTAGTTATTTTTTCTGCATTTTCTGCATTATGCTTAGTTAAGAAAAATGATGCAAATTGACAAAATATAATGGGGTTGTAAAATTGATACAAAAACTGCTTTTGATTGTTAAATTTACACATTTTATAGCAAACATATGACACCAGTGGTCTTAGATGTATTCACCAAATTTTGGATAAAACTGGATTTCTTGATAATGGACACAGATTCCATTGAAATATGATTATACAGTTAATATTAATCAGCCTGTTTATCGCTATATTGTTTACCTTTGATGGATATAAATAGTTCCTTTAACAAGCCTATTGATTCATTCAAATAAAGTCTTCTATGCATTTGCGATATAAATATACTTTGGAACATTTGTTTTTTTTTTAATGTCGGCATACGTTTTTAAGTGTGGTGAAAACCAGAATTGGAATACATTTAACGATTGACATAGATCTCGGAACTATGATGTATTGTACGCATACTTATTTTGATATTAGCGCCTCTCACGTTCAAGCCTTGCACTAATTAAAGGACAGCTCTAATATTTCTTTATCCTGTCATTCTGTATACACGACAAAGATCACGAAATTCATTGCACGAATTCAAGGTTGCGCTAATAATTATGTACCCCCCATGGAGCGCTAAAATATGATTGCACATAAATACACATACAGTATATCTATTGGTTAAATGTTGAAATTCGTGCATGATTATCTAAATGACCAAGTTTTCGATAGTTGGGGACTGTGTTAATTTAAACTAGACAATAATACACTGGTCTTAACATTAGAATGGAACATTCCATTAAGATATTTTGGGTCGGCAGGGTTAACAGGGATCCGTATAATGTACCTTTTGAGAGTAACGAGTCCGTGACAACTACTTACAGTATATACGCGTGACAAGATAATTTTTCCCATATTAGCATTGGTATGATTATCATTTTTCTTTTGAGGTATGCCGATCACGTTACATTATTTGCTGATACTCGTGAATTCTTTTCTTGCCCTGGAATTTTATGTAATGAAGCATAATATGAAAGTTACACTGACAAGATTAACCGTTCGTACCTATCATCATACATAAGAGAGTGTCCAGCGAGAAATAAAACGGTCAAATTATTCACACGGGGATATCGAAAACCGCGTTTTATGTCAACGTTCTGCAAATATTATGGTCGGTATAATAGTCTTGTTTGCGATTACTCTGTTTCATTACGTGACATGTTGAGTTGTCTGTTTGATCGCCTTGTTTAGACGTTTATACTTACTCATCCATGGCACCTGATTCCAATTTTACCAGATCTGTATCTATATTCTGGATAACCTAAATATTTGCACTTAGGTATCTTAGATTTTTCTTATTTTTCCGTTCAGCTTGTCATAACCGAAAATCACAACGTTGCTCCGCCCCGCCATCTTATGTGAATCGGACAATGTGAATGCCAAAATTTTATTGCATGATATAAAATAATTGCTATATTTTTTAGGAAGTATAATTATGTTAAATAATCATTGTTTCGGTAAGTTAGAAAATAGTCAAGAATTGTTCAATGCACAAAAATCGGGAAATTGGAATTGGACTTTTTTCATTAATTGTTTTTCATTATCGGGGTATAAAAGCAATTGCTCATGGAAAAAATGCTGCGCAATGAATTTTGTTCGTGATGAATTGCTTTTATACCCCGATGGTGTTAAAAATGAAAAACAATCCTGATATTTATATACATTACCAATTGTCAGTGAAACTGTAGTCCACTGGATACTAAATTCATTCCAGAACACTGACTTTGCGGGGAGTGTTTTCATATGACGTAATGGCTCAACAGCTGTTTTGACATGAGAAGTAGTTCTCTTTTCTGGTCGCAAATACTAATGAAATTAAGGTTTAATTTCTTTTTTTATTTAATTTTGAAATAAACTAGTGATATGGACAATTTTGAATACTTATTCTGAGATTTAGTTCGCGACTTTTAATATTCGACCATTTAGTAGTTGCGGGTTAAATGTGTCAGAAGAGAATTGCCCGAATGGGCCGTGTGCAAATGGCAGATAGGCCTACCATGTGCGCTTTTGGATAGCAACAGATGATCGTTGTTTACAACAAATTTTCTTTTGAATTCTGATATTTTATCAGTGGAATATATCAAAGAAAGTTTGAGTGTGACTGTTAATATTCGTTGATGACAACTGGAAGTAGCCATTCTATTTGATATTTTACCAATCGCTAAATCAGCAGGGAAATGCCGTGAACTGTGAGGGGGTGACGATTTCGTAAGTAAACCTATTTCAGTATATAGGCTAGCCCACTAGCAAATCCTTCAAATCAATTGAAACAAGACAAATGCAGATTATGTTGTGAAATAACAAACTTTTATTGTTCTGTTTTTAAGATAATTATCGACACGTTCGTTATGGAAAATCCGTGTAGGTAATTAGACTAGCAATATATAGGATTTGAGGTGAACTGAGAGTCCATTTCACGCTATGCGAGTGATAAATTGTTTCTGACAGGAATAGCCTATATGGTGACGGAAAAGCAAGCTGTAGATGCAGGACAAAATTGCACTAGACCGGACTCCCTTTTCAACGTAACTACGAAGCAAATTTTCATTTCTGTGGCCTGTGTTTCTTTTCATAACATGACCTAGATCTATCGAAATAGGCCTATGATATGGACATCTACAGTGTGCTGCAGATGCAGGCCTAGTCTTGTGTTTTTGATTTCTTTCAGTGATTTTTGTTTGTTTTGTGGTAAATAATGGCTTTAAATAAAAATATGGAATGAATGTGTCTTATTTTATTCTTTATTGATTCATTCATATGTTCATAGAATACTTGTCCGACAAATCGCTGCCGTAACACGGTCATGGAAAGGGTTTCTTAGATATTCAGGTATTCCTACGCCAGCTAGCGGTTAACACTTAGATCACGTAATGACTAACTGGTTTTATTGATACAACAAAACGGACGTTCTGTATAACTATAATGAAGGAAATTACATTCGGTATGTAAATATTAAGGAAATGTTACATAACGACAAACATAGTGTGAATGTATCACAAAAGTACTGTCAACCCTCTAGTTTAATATGATTCCGCTTTGTATGTTTCAAATACTGCATTCTACTTGGGAAATTAATAAAGACCTTTATTTGACTCGAGTTGTCCTGAATGTTAAGAATGTTTTAGGAAAATGTTACATAACGACATAGATAGTGTGAATATATCATAAATGCACTGTCAACATTCTAGATTAATATAACTTTCATTGTATGTTTCAAATATTGCATATCTACTTTAGGAGATAAAAAAGACCTTAATTTGACATGAATTGTGCTGATTGGGTTTTATATATTTTCATACGAAAAATAACACAATTTTGTCGCGATTCAATCACAATTTAGGTTATAAACTGCCTATTTAGACAACGATTAGTATATATTTTTCAATTTTTATTATCTTGAGAGGCTTTTAAAAATTGCCATGTCTCCTGCCGATCGGGGATTCTGGTCATCATTCAGGTCAGTCGCCGATTCGCAGATCGCCACACGGCAATTTTCGAAAACCTATCTTAATACTGAGATTGAAATACTCTGATGAATTATTGCTTAAATAGGTAGTTTATTAACTAATTTTTCGTTACATTACAGTATCACTGTTTTTTCTCATTTCCTTACATAAAACCCACTTCGTGCCACCGTTCTAGTCAATCGCTGATCGGATAAAAGCATGACGATTTCACAAAGGCTATCAATCTACTAAAAGTTTTTTAAATAATATTTAATTTTGGTTATATAGTTATTACGACTACGGAATAACCGGGTTACGTCTCGTGTAAATGCATATGAAACCCATTTAGGACAATTCATGTCTGCATTCAGGTCAATCGCCGATTCGCAGATCGAAACAGTGCTTTTTTAAAATTAAATCAGGACAACTTAGGGCAAATTCAGGAACAATACAGGTTTTTAGTATCTCTCCTCCATTTGTGCAAATAAAATATATATATATATATATATATATATATATATATATATATATATATCTCTGTGTGTGTGTGTGTGTGTGTGTGTGTGTGTGTGTGTGTGTGTGTGTAACAAATAACAATAATTTGATGAGAAAAGTAAAACATTGCGTCGGCCGGGAGTCGAACTCGGATCGGCTGCTTGGAATGCAACCGTGCTTTTTTTTTTTTTATCTTTTATTAAAATAATTATTCATATAACAGCAACAATTACAGTATATAATTATCAATTTACATAACAAAATAAATAGTATAAATATAGATATATAATTATGTATATTTGCATGTATACATATATGTGTGTTTACATTTCATATGAAACACATATATGTTTAATCATTATAATTGTATATTATGTTCATAAGAGTATAATAATATTAATGTACTAATTAATGCACATATCAAAATATTATATAACACAAAATGTTGATTTAACACAATGTGGTGATAACATAAATCTACACTGTTTGACATTAATTAATGTATAGACAGCACAATACAAATAGCAATTATGTAGCAACTTGTGTGACATGATTTTTTTTTTTTTTTACAACAAAAATACAAGTACATCATCTGTTTCTTGAACAATAGGGTTATTACATATAAACTTCTTTTGAAAAATATTTCTTTTATCTTTCAAGTACATATGGAAATATGATACATAATGTCTCAATACATACTTAAAAAAACTAATAAGTGGAATGGACTGAAAGTCTAATGAAACCAAATTTCTATTCCGTACAATACAGAATCTAGCAGTAGACAATAGAAAATTCAAAAAGAAAACATTAACATTATTATATTGTTTATTACATCCTAATATAAGCAATTGACAAATGTCTATGTTGTATGTAGTATTACAATTTTTTAACAGAAGTTTTACTAATTCAGAAATATAAACAATAAATTCAGTACAAGTGAATAGCATATGAATCATATTTTCTTTTTCAATTTTACAAATATCACAAGTAAATGCAATTTGAACAGTTTTTCTTTTGTATAAATCACATTATGTATTATTTTAAAATCGTTCTCTATGAAATCCGGCGGTTTGAATTTGTTTACAATGTTATTCCAAACACACGTAAAGTTGGTACGTTCAAGGTCGGACGTCTCGGCCCAGTAAGTTTCTCCTACAGGTGTAACATCGATTTTGTCTAGTAAGCAATCATAGAAATCCCGAGATTTGTGTCGCAACAAGTCTCTGCAGTTCGAGCCTCGTTGTATATACACTAGCGGAATATAATTACACACAGGAAAATTCGGGGAATTATTAATTGTTTCTGTCCAATATTCAGGAATGAAAGTTAACAACAGTTCATATTGTCTCTGGATAATGTTTGTGTCTAAAAACGGAAATTTATCAGCAATGATATCTACAATAGAATGCACAGGTTAGTAACCAGGTTTTACTTCATAACTTATATCTTTCATTTGTACAACACCTGCTAATACAAAATTTTTCCAATATAGCGGTTTACCTTTTTCATTAGTTATATTTAAATTCAAAAACAAAGACTGATTATACACAAACGTATAATCTTGACTAAATAATATGTTATTTTTGATTGACTTCCATGCTATAAAAATACTTTGGTAAAACTCGGGTAAACAGCGTAAATTGTCTTTGCTTAGTTCTAAGCTGAATAATTCAAGGTCTAGGTTCAAAGAACATATTCTTCTTAAATATATTTTAAAAATATCTTTCCACAAAGAAACATTTTCTGTGTTAAAAAACTTTGTTAAACTTTTAAGTCTAAATGACAACATCTTAATATAAATATATGGTATTTTCAACCCACCTTTAATTTTGTCATATATAACAGTTTCATATTTGATTAGAGGTTTTTTCTTTTTCCACAAAAATTGTTTACATATGTGTTTGAGTTCAATAGTTGCCCACTGAGGTATATTTACAACAGATAGTGTATACCATAATCTAGACATACACAAAGTTGAAATAACAATGGCTCTGCCATGTAACGTTAGATTTCTCTGATTCCATATGTTTAAAATATTTTTTATTTTTTCACACTTGTTTTTCCAATTCAACTCTTCACATTTTGGTTTTTTTTTTACCAAGGTAAATACCAAGTATCTGTATATAATCTTGAGCCATATTTAATCCATATGACTCAATTTCACTATTTGTTAATTCGCTGTTACCTAAAAGAAATATTTCTGACTTTTGTTTGTTTATTTTAGCTCCAGAAGAATCTGAGTAAAACTGTAATACATCAAACACTTCACGGATCGACGGTTTACTACCCAATGTTAAGGTCGTGTCATCAGCATGTTGAAATATCAAAGCTTTGTTGTTTGTGCCAGGTCAGCATATTTTTATTGTTTACAATTGTCCTGTTTAAAACTTCAGCAGTTAAAACATACAACAGTGAACTTATTGGAGAACCTTGTCTAATTCCGTTCTTAATTGGAAAATGTTTTGTTAAAAACCCATTACATTTTACAGCATTGTAAATATCTGTATAAATTATCTTTATCCAATTTCTAAATTTTTCTCCAAATCCGAATTTTTCTAATGTTTTTGATAAGAAATAATGATCTACTCGATCAAATGCTTTTTCTTGATCTATTTTTAACATATACCCTTCTATTTGGTCAGTATCACATAAGTCAATTAAATCCTTGATACTACATATAGTGTCAGCAATGTCTTGCCCCACTATACAGCAAGTCTGATTATTAGAAACAATTGTAGGTAGAACAAGTTTAAATATATTTGACATAATTCTAGCTAAAATTTTATAGTCAACTTGTAGAAGTGAAATGGGTCTATAATTTTTAAGTGATCTTTTATCTCCTTTGTTTTTATAAACTAGGCTTAAAACACCACTTTTCATGGATCTACATAAAAGTCCATCATTTTTAATTGTTTGAAAAAGTTTAAGCAATATGAATTTTAATTCATTAAAAAAAATACTATAAAATTCCACTGTTAATCCATCAGACCCTGGGCTCTTATTTTTGGACATTTTACTTAAAGATAACTCAATTTCATCAACAGTAATTTCGTTATCGCAAATGTCTTTTGAAGTATCATCAATTTTATCGTTTATGTTATGTAATATTTTATTAACTTTATTTTTATTTATTGAAACACAGTTATACAATTTACTATAAAATTCAAATTCACTATCAAGAATATCATCAGTACTTTGAGCAATTTCTCCAGATTCATTATATATTTCTTTTTATTGAATTAGATTCTTGTCTATGTTTTTCTAAATTTAAAAAATACCTAGTATTTTTGTCATATTCTGTTACCCAGAAAGCTTTGGATCTTAGTATAGCCCCTTTACATTTATTTTCCTCATAGGCTTTTAATTCGAGTTTTAGACTTTCATATTTAGAATAATCTATTTTTACACCAGTTGCAGCTTTAGCAGATAATTTTTCAATTTCATTTTGTATGAGAAAAAATTCTTTGTATTTAACTTTGGACAAGTTTTTACTATATATTTGTGAAAACTTCTTTATTTTATACTTTAAATTATCCCAACCAATGATTAAATTTTCATTGAAAAAATCACTATTTGACCCTTTTTTAATCATATCTCTTATTTTTTGTATATATTTTTCATCTTTCAGTAAACTATTGTTTAGTATCCATAAACCTGGACCTCTCTCAATATTTGAAAAATTACACTTTAAAAACATAAAGCTGTGATCACTTAGAGATGTATCATTATAATATATATTTTGTATATATACTTTTAATGCTCTAGAAATGAGCATATGGTCATTTCTACTTTGCTGCAAATAATTATTTGAAAGGCGTTTAAATGAAAACATTATCTTATCTGGATACCTTTCTCTAAAAATATCAATTAATTTATTATCAAACATAAGTTTGTTTAACTCATTATAAGCACAGTCATCAACATGTTTTGTTTTACCACATCTGTCTAAACTTGACAGAGTGGAGTTAAAATCACCCATACAAATAATATTTTGAAAAACCTTTCATTTTGTTATTTAAACTTTTGAAAAATTATATTTTCTCCTTTAAACTGTTAGGAGAATATATATTAATAATATTGTATATTTCATTCTCCATTTCGAACGAAATATGTAGAAATCTACCATTAGTATCTTTTTGTATTAGTTTAACTTTATTATTATAATTCTTATTTACCACAGTGGCCACACCCTGTCTATTATTTACACCATTACTATAAAATAATTTACATTCTGTTTCAGTTTGGACCCTCCCAACATCATCATCATTCCAGAACGTTTCCTGTAAACTTAACAGGTGGATTTTTCTGCTCTCAATAACTGAAATAAACGTTTTGACTTTATTCATACATTTTAAACCATTACAGTTATTGGAACAAAATAAAAGATTTCCAGACATGATGATAGATGTTAGTATTATTTGTAAATATAACATTGTAGTATATATATATTTGTTACATTTTACTTGGACTTATTGATCTTCTTTCGAGGAATCAAATTAGGTTTAAACTTCATTTTCATTCTTCTTTTTTTCTGGACAACAATGAATCCCTCAACCGTCTTACCAGAGGGTTCAATACCATCGGTTGACTGTGAGTTACCCACAGGGTTTTCAATATTTTCGTCAATACAAACAGGTGTGCTTTGACTTTCATCAATACAAACATGTATGTTGAGTTTCAACAACTTCATTATTCTTAAAACAATATCTGACTCGCCATCAGAGTGATCACATCTACATCTTTCTTTATATTCATCACAATTATCACAGATGTTATAATTACAATTGCACTCACTGATAGGTTTGTTGCACATGCAACATTCAGTATAATCATCGAATTCATCATCAGAGTTTTCACTCTGTACTTCAACATCATGTACACTAGTATGTGTATTAATATTTTCTACATCTTTATTTTCATCTATGTTTGCACAACTACAATATGCAGGGTAGTTCTTACACATAGAACACCTAACTGCGTTGCACTCATTTTCCATATTACCATGCTCATTACATCTGAAGCATTTAATATTTGGACAATTTCTGAAACTATGTTCAGAAGATAGGCAACCACTACAAACTTTCACCTGTTATTGTGTATAACTTTACAATACTTTTTATTTTTCTCATCAATCTGAAACCCAATGGTCCAGGGTAAAGATAAAACATCACTTGGAAATTTACACTTGACATGTCTGGTCCCATTATAGACATGGGTACCAGATTAACAATTTTTTTCACATCAGAGACTACCTCAATATTGTATTGTGTCAATTTCTCAATAATTTCAGCATCATCAATATAAACAGGTACATTGAAAAAACTAACAACAGTGATTTCGCTGTGTAACCTTTTACATTCAAAGACATGACCATTTATTTCAACTCCATTGGCTAATAAGTCAACTGGCCGGGGTTCATTCACTGTTACTTCAACAGATCCTTCACCCGAAGGTATGATGGCCACAACAGTAGATTTACCAGTTAAACCTTCAACACTGTTTATGATATCAACAACAGAAATTTTCTTGGAATCAATATTTTGTAAAACTACAGTGCATTTCCTTAAAATATTTCTTACGTTCATTTTGACCAGTACTCACCCGGCCATTTGCCAACATTGTTCCTATAATCTGAAAGTCCACACGGACTTCAGTTAGGGGTTAAATACAAATAATTATATAAATATAGTGTATAAAAATATCACAATTGTAAGTACAAAATGTTGTACATGAAATTCATGTAAAATAGCAAGCAAAAGGGACAAAATACACAATACTAACGGAGCACTAAAAAATGCGTCCGCCCTGTTTGAGTTCCGAACCCGAGCCCCCTTAAAATTAAATCAGGACAACTTAGGGCAAATTCAGGAACAATACAGGTTTTTAGTATCTCTCCTCCACTTGTGCAAATAAAAAATATATATATCTGTGTGTGTGTGTGTGTGTGTAACAAATAACAATAATTTGATGAGAAAAGTAAAACATTGCGTCGGCCGGGAGTCGAACCCGGATCGGCTGCTTGGAAGGCAACCATGCTGACCGTTACACCACCGACGCTGTTGTTAATGCTAGCAAATGACAATATTACTAGTTGATATTGGACATTAGATTAATATTTTTTACGTCATTTCATGTCATAGGATGCCAATTAAAAACAATGTCTAGAAATCCCCTGAGGGAAAGTTGATAGCTACATAACAACATGTTAATGATATCTTAATTGTAAGTCACTATATGTTTAATCAGATTGAAATATCAAAATACGATTTTATTTTAATTCAAATTCTGAGTTAAAATGTAATAAAAAATAATGTTCCTGTCGACCTTACAAGTTTGAACTATAATGATATATTTATGGCTGTAAAATAAACAGATATTAATTCTTCATTGACAGTTACCAGTGTAGAGCTATGTTTTATAACTGTGCTTTAAGAATTATTTACCAGTTGTGACGAGGATTTTATTTCCTTTGAATTTAACAGAAAACTAACGGCGGGTGTGACTGATCAACAGATGATGGCGACTCCTGCTTGATACTTGATCCCACATCTGGATTTCCAAAGGTCCGCATTTGCCTAATATCCACAAAATTTATATATATATATATATATATATATATATATATATATATATATATATATATATATATATATATATATATGCATATTCTTGACACCCCTGCAGATTTGTATCTTAGTATTTTTATATTGAAGGGAATTTTAGTTCTTTTACCACATTTATAAATTGCTGCAGTCTTCTACCATAATTATAAAATACTATAAGTGTTCTACTGCAATTATGTAATGCTGTGGAGTATTCTACCACAATATTAAATGATGATTAGTGTTCTACAAGAACAATTAAGAGATGTTTTATCCCAGGACTGACCCTAATCTTATAAAAGTAAGAAAATGTTATTAGAAAATCATTCATGAATTAGTTATCAGATTTGACATACCTATTTGTATATTGTTTGCGATTTTCGCTGGCGAAAACATTTAATCGGCGACTGTTTTTGAAATAAATGCTATACATAGTATATAATTTTCTACTCGTTTGGGAATGGTATCCTCGATCATTTTGACAACTGTGTTAATAATTTAATTTCAGCTGAGCTTAGAATACAAGTGATTACTTGTTTGTTAAAAGAGCAAATTCATGCATACCATTAGAATAAACTTTACATTAATCTGCCGTCGCAAATTAACTTTCGGTATCTTTGAAAAGATAGCCAAATGTCAAGGCATATCGCTTATATGCCATGAACAAATTTGTAACAAATACGACGTCAGGCAGGAATAAGTTTTTATATGTATGTTTGTTTGTTTGTTGTTGTTTAACGTCCCACTCAAGAATATATTTTACTCATATGGAGACGTCACCAAATGCCGGTGAAGGGCTTCAAATTTTGGCCTATGCTCGGCACTTACGGCCATTGAGCAGTGAGGGTTCTTTAACGTGCCGACACGTACTGTGACACGGGACCTCCAGTTTTTACTGTCTCATCCAAAAGACAGGAAACCAACCTGCCGCCGGCGGGACTCGAACTCACGACCTCGCGATTTAGAGTCGAGCGCGCTACCGACTGAACCAGGCCGACTCTTTTATATGTAAATTGATAATATAGTTTCAGACATTGCATCTGTTTTTAACAAATATTTTGATTATGTCTGTTAAAAGTCCGTCGTGTGATTAGCCTTGTGGTCATTTCAGTATTACGATTACGTCAGAGAAGTACTGTAGAGCATCATTACTTCCGGTTATCCATTTTATGTAAATTACCTTCAGTATGATTTTTTATGACGTAATAAGTGCCAAATTTGAAAAGTAGCTGATGTTCTATAACCGTGACATGCCTAAAGGGATCTCGTGTTTAAGTCTCATTCGAAAGACCCGACGTTTCTTGAATATGTAAACATATCGGATACTCAAGTCTAAATCTTGAAGATGTCCAGAATACATATGCAAATCTAGTAAATATTGGATAAAGATGAACCATTGGAAATTCAGAGGTGGGACCATGCGACACTGAGGAGTAAGCATCCCCTGTTCACCGGTCACATCCGCAAATAGTCTATAGGCAAGAGAAAAAAGCGAGGAACAATTCTCGTCAAAATTGGTACAGACGACTCAACAACCCCTAGCGAACAGATAACTCAACATTACATTTCGTGAAGCAGAGTAATCGCAAACAATGGTTTTATACCACCGACGGTACAATTTGCGATTTTCGATATCCCTGTGTCCCTATCAGTAAATAGTATGTTGAACACGCCCTGGTTGATCAGATCATTTGTGGGTTATAAACACGATAAGCAGGTGATTAAAGGATATATTGCTACATAAATGTGAAAAAATAATATTACGATGGGAAAGCCGGAATAGTAGCGTTCGTCGTATAGCAAGGTTGATAATTTCGTGTCTGTTTCTATAGAAAGATGTTCAAATAGGAAGTGGATGTGTTTGATTCTGTTGTCTTTAATTTCTAGTTCGACGAGATATATTGGATTGAAATGTATTTAAATTATCATTATTAATTAACAAAACTTTGTCTATATAACAAAATTTCAAATTAAAGGCCACATTTTCATCTTTTGATTCAGAAGCTTCTAAATCTGCTTCGTATGAATATAGGAACAGGAATGCCAATAAAGGGGCACAATTCGTTCCATGGGAATGCCAACAGTTTGCTGAAAGAACAGGTCGCCAAACATTACAAATATTTAAATAATTATCAAAACACAGCCATAGATCCATATATCTACTTTGTAAATGGTTGATAGTAAATCGAATTCTATTCTTTTCAGTTATTAATATCTCATTAATGTTCAAACTTGTGTAATCGACAAGAACGTTAATTTACGTTTTGAAATATAAAATGAAATTAAAATCGGATTCTGATATTCACTTCTTACTAAATGAGCAGTGATTTACAATTAACGATAATTATAATAAAATATTGTCCTAAAGCTGAAAATTTCCCCTCAGGGTTTTTTTTTAGACTTGACGTTTATGTTATAATGTGGCAGTTAGGTTATAATGTGACGTATGCTATGTTAATTTTACGACCATTATAAACTATAAGATATTGGCATTTGCATTTATATGTTACAGCGTCGGTGGTGTAACGGTCAGCATGGTTGCCTTCCAAGCAGCCGATCCGGGTTCGACTCCCGGCCGACGCAAAGTTTTAAACAATTTTGTAGAAGAATAACATGTTAGTTGCTTTTAATTTTGGTAGTTTACTGTAGCATTTATAATTGTTTGTTTGTTTATTGTTGTTTAACGTCCCACTCAAAATTGTTCAATTATATGGAGACGTCACCAAATGCCGGAGAAGGGCTTCAAATATTGGACTATGCTTAGCACTTACAGCCATTAAGCAGTGAGGGTTCTTTAACGTGCCAACACCTACTGCGACAAGAGATCTCGATTTTTACTGTCTAACTATTTCGCGGCATTTTATAATTGCGGAGAAAATTTTACATTTTATAATTGTGGACGAAGATTTTACAGCATTTTATAATTATGGTAAAGGTAGACCATTTCGCGGCACTTTATGATTGTGGCTGAATGTTTTACAGCATTTCATAATTGTGGTAGAATACTCTACAGCATTTTATAATTATTGTAGCTGAAGACTTTACAGCATTTTATAATTGTGGCTGAAGGCTTTACAGCATTTTATAATTGTGGCTGAAGACTTTACAGCATTTTATAATTGTGGCTGAAGGCTTTACATTATTTTATAACTGTGGTAGGAGATTTTACAACATTTTATAATTGTGGTAGAAGACTTTACGGCATTTTATAATTGTGGTAGAAGACTTTACGGCATTTTATAATTGTGGTAAAAGACTTTACGGCATTTTATATTTGTGGTAGAAGACTTTACAGCATTTTAAAATTGTGGCTGAAGACTTTATGGCATTTTACAAAATTTATTGTAGGATGGTCGAAGAGGTCTAGAGGTCCTATTGTAAGATAGCCATGAAGGTTTGAAGGTCCTATTGTTAGACTGTAAGATGGCCATAGAGGTTTGAAGGTCCGATTGTAAGATGGTCATAGAAGTTTAAAGGTACTGTTGTAAGATGGTCATAGAGTTTCAAAGATATTGCAGGTTGATTTTAATAAAGGAAGCCAGAATTTTTACTGAGGAAATGCAGCATATTATTTTAGAGTTAACGAATTACCAAAACACATGTGTGCATCACGCAATTTATTTTTCAAAATAAGTACATTCTTGACCATGAAAACATCACATTTTTTCATATCCTTATATCTGCTGCGCAGATCTTCCCCATTAAGCCATTATATGTGTATTCCATGTTTTTTTTTCGAAAATGAAAAAAAAATAAGGCCTTATGCATATTTCACATCGCCTTATGCTTATATACATCGCTGTACAGATATTCAATTTTCTATGTGACGGTATTGTACCCTTACACTGCACTTTCCCTCAGTAGCTTAAATATCTGGGCCAATATGTATAGCGTTACATGTAAAAATATTTCCGAAAGAGTCTGGAGGACCGTATGAGTCCCGTGGGTTATACATAAACCTAATACCTGGTATTTCGATACCAGCTGATAATCTTATACTAAAGTAATATTTGGCACTGATAGCACGTTTAAATTTCTAAATTCTTCAAAAGCTAGGATAGTCATCGTTTTGCAGTGGTTACTTTTAGACGCATTTTTACTATACGTTCAGATTTATTATTTGGCCTTGCCTGATACCACTTTCACTTTAGAAAATCTATTTAAAATTGGAGTTCAACTGATAAAGACTGATAGACAGAAACGATCGTCTTAAGCATTATAACTTTGATATTTTGTTTATAATATTTATAACCACTAGGTCGTTGCCACTGCTGGTGGACCGTATGAGTCCCCGAGGGTATACATAAACCTAGAACCTGGTATTTCGGTACCAGCCGATAATATTATACTAAAGCAATATTTGGCACTGATAGCACGTTTAAATTTCTAAATTCTTCTAAAGCTAGGATAGCCATCTTTTTACAGTGGTTACTCTTAGACGTATTTTGATTATACATTCAGATTTATTATTTGGCCTTGTCTGATACCACTTGCACTTTAAATTGGAGCTCAATTGATGAAGTCTAATTGACAGAAACGATCGTCTTGAGCATTGTAACTTTGGTATTTTGTTTAATGTATTTAAAAATCTGTTTAAAATTGGAACTAAACTGATGAAGTCAAATTGACAGAAATGATCACCTCGAGCTTTTTAACTGTGGTATAGTTAATATAACGCTTCTACCGTCCAATTCTACAACGAGATGCCAATACACTTAACTGGACCACAAACTCATTTGCGTATTAATCGTGCGCAAGAATGAAAAACGGTCCGGTCAATCGCTTTTAACGTCAATTTTGTCACAAGTGTCTAATGTTAAGTAATAATTGAAAAATAACATTTAAAAGCAAATTTAAAATATTTCAAAACTCGTAAACATAAACACAGCATATATCACTTCTTGGGCATTTATGAGGAAATATTAAGATCAAGCGCCGTGGAAAATTCAGTAAATGTCGCTGATCACAAGTCCGTTATTGCTATGATATCCCTCCTTGTGTGAAGATTTTTTCAGTTACAAACTTTCTCTTCTGACCCAAGTACACTTACATCCTTTCTTAATTCAGCCAGTCATAACCTTTTCGCTTACAACTTTTTTCTGAAATACATTAAGTGTACATTGACACATATACAGTTACGTTCTTGTGCCTACAGTTTCTATGTGTTAATTGGTATCAATTAATGTACTTTACTCAATTTGCAAGTTTTGTCAGTTACATCCTTTCTGCTGTGGTAAAGCTAAACGATTCTGTGGCATTTTATAATTGTGGTAGAACAATTTACAACATTATATAACTGTATTAAAATTATTAAATAAAATTTGCCGTGCTCTAAATACTTATTTATATCAGTGATATAAAAACCTGTTGAGATTCATATATCGCTCTTTACATAGAGCAAATTAAAAAAAAACTTTTTAATGTAGTGATCTAGTGGGGTTAAGAACATTAATGACTAGTTATTTAGATAAATGACGAGAATGATGTTAACATAAAGCAATGATTCTCTTCCATAGAAATGTGCAATACCCTCAGATCTTTGGAGTAACTCGTGTCTCTGTATTATCTTCCGTCTTCCTCGCAACTTTCCTAAAGGACTACATGTATTATGTTGTTTTTCATCTATGACTTTGCTCACATACTTCTTCTGATTGTTTGTGTTAGTATTGCTGTACATACCGCCAATATGTGTTGTCACTTCAATAGAGATGACACAAGTGTAATTTTATCCCTGCTATGGGTTGTGTAAGTACAAAAAAAGAAAAGAAAACAAAAATCCGATGCGACTGCATTTAATTGTCTAATATAACAGATGTTACAATTGATTTACAAACCTATTTATTACCTTAATGTAGCCATATTATCACTTACATACAGAAATACATTAATCATTATTAACCTGAAGAGTCAAGAGTTTATATGACCAATTTCACAGCGAATATGACATTTCTTCCCTTAAGATTTATTTATCGGAATTGATAGTTTTACTGACATTTAGAACGCTATTAAGATAAACATTTACAACATTAAATTGAAAATTGATAATTATCGTCAAATATTCTATGTCTATTTACAATATCAACATTCAATCAGTCAGTTTGTAGGTTTTCAAGTGCGTATGGGATATTTTCCCGTGTTCTTTATCAAAGTGGTTTTTACCTCAGCCAGGTGAGACGCATGAGAAGTTTTCAGTACATCTCTCCGTGTGTAACACGGTATTTTTACACCGTCCATTAATTACATACCGATACACTCGGCTCATATTTAAATTTTAGTGTTTCTAAGGCAAATTCGTTTGCTTTGTCACAGGCATATTGTCAAACTGTGAAACAATAAAAATTCTACCGAATCTGTTTCATGCTCCTCCTCATCATCATCATCGCCATTATCATCATCATCGTCGTCATCTTCATTAGCAAGTCGTTTAGCAAAATTAACCATTTTCACATATATGAGATGATACAGCTGCTATTCCATATGGAGATGCTTCACATGTGAGATAAATTTCTTTATCTGGATCACGATGCGCAAGTAGCGTGTCATAGGTGATCAACTGTTTTATTTTTTTCAAATTCTTCCGGACACCTGGTCCCATACTTTTGTTCTTCGTGTTGAGACCGTTGTTATATTCAATTTGACTAATAGTCTAATAGACTTGGAGTTTCCATTATCCATTGGTACTTCTTCATTTTACTTGTTACCCAATGACCATTTTCTTCCCTTTTCAACCTAGAAATTAGCTAAACTATGTAACACTTTCAGGTGCTGGTGTATTCAATACAGCGTGTATTTTCTCATTTTATTCCATTATTTTATCATTTATGACATCATGTCCATAGTATTAATTATTGCTTTTTTAAGTTCATTTTCTGCAGTCCACATTTCTTTGTGGCACCTGATTGATTTTCTGAATTTCCAGAGTGTTTGTCCACTATTCACCTGATTTGTATATTGTATCCTGGACATCTGATGATTTACACTTTGGTATCTAAAACAATATTTCTGTAGTAACGATTGGATTTTGTCGCTTTTCACTGTAAAATCACTTCTGTCAATTGGAAAGGACGATGAATATCACATCTCCATTTATAACAAACGTAGCAATTTCAATTTCCATATTCCGAGAGCGAAACGACTCGAAAATAAACTACTCACACTGGGATATATTGCTGAACGATTTGAATTTTCAGTAAGGAAGGTTTATGGTCGAAACGGAAATCTTGTTTAAAAATAGGACTGTAAGACAATATACTTGAGGACGACCATATATAGTAATCCCCTTTTGGAAATCACGTAAAAACTAGTTAGTGATTAGCTTTTCACCAAGCTTACCCTTTACACCGAACGCTGGGACGCTGGCTGCTTCCGGATACCTGGTTCCATCGAATAAGGGATACGCAATGTTTAGGCCGTTATTATATTTAATTCATCTCATTCTAAAATACTTAAGATTTGGTATATCCATTGATATTACTTTCTTCCTTTCATATTTATGCCAAATAAAGACACTCTTACCATTATGTTGTACTTTAAAATCAATTACTCGGGGGTTCAGTTTTTCTCATGTGTAGCTATGGAGTTGGACACTTTGACCCATACAGAACACAATAGACTAAGCTATATAAATAAGAATACCATTCAAAACTTATAGGATGGAAGATCTAATATTGCATATTTTACATTATTTTTCTTTTGTATGTTTTATATAATAGTTAACACTAACAAATAGAAATACTATATTATATCTGTCACTCAAACGGCATCCATATTGACAGAAAAAGTCAAATTAAATGATGAAATAAATAAATTTTGGATTAGGTATCCTTCTTGTCGATAAATGCCGCCTAGATTAACACTGAGTCTATGGGATACTGCTCCGGAAAATGTTAATATAACACTATGGACTGATGCCGATGCAGTGACTTTTATTTTACGTGGTACGTGAAACGGGCCCTCGGTTTTAAGCTTCGTTCGAAACATCCGACCTCCTCGAAATGTTGTCAAAACACATTGAAAATTATATATCGAGAACTGTTTATGTCGCATTCATGATTATTCTTTTATAAATGTCAACACCTCATTAGAGTTCAAACTTGTAAATTCGACAAGAACGTTTCTTTTTGGCGATTTTAACTAATAAAATTTGAAATTAATATTTCAATCTGAATGAACGTGCAATGACTTACAATTAAGATATCATTAAAAATTTGTTATTCTGTTATCAACCTTCCCTCAGGCGATTTCTAGATTTCTAGACATGACGATTAATTTACCATCGCATGACAACTATAATAGGAGACGTAAAAGATATTTATAGGAGACCAAATACTAATCAGAATTGTACATACCAGAATTACAGCGTCGGTGGTGTAACGGTCAGCATGGTTGCCTTCCAAGCAGCCGATCCGGGTTCGACTCCCGGCCGACGCAATGTTTTCTAAAAAGTTTGTTTTTGCACGAGAGTGAAAATATATATATATATATATATATATGTATATATATATATATATTTTTTTTTAAATACAGGGACATTGTATATGCAGCACAGGAAGCTTTGGAGGGCCTTATCAGCTCTCGTGTGCAGCAACCTTTATCGTACCCCCTTTATTATATATCTGGGCCCTTTATCGTAACAATTTTAGAATATCTCTGGTGTTATAATCTTTATATGTGTATGTTTACTCGAAACTCCTTTGTTTTGACAAACGTAAACACTCGCAATTGCAAACTTAAACAGAGAGAGAGAGAGAGAGTATTAGAGTCCTTGGTAACTCGCATTCTCGTGCTAGATCATTGCCGCGCGTTATGTTATATCGTATATCATTGCCACAAGCTTTCATTATTCCTCTTAATTTATCCGGAAATAAATAGTTAGTTTATCATTACGTGATGATTTGCCATATGTAGCAATAGACAATGCGATAACCAAGGTTGCTGAGGCGAGTCGACCATCCTGGAAAATGTTTTGTGTAGTACGCACGTGGTATTCTTGGTTTAACTGTCATGTTTGGAAACAGTTCCATGGTTACTGAATGTAAAGTTAATTATGAATGGAAAAAACATGAAATGTGAGGGTTGAAGTAGTGCCGACTGCTGGTTCTAAAGGGGCGTTTCTTCATACCGAGTTGGACTATACAAAGGGTGTTGCATACAACATCAAATTGATTTTTTTCAACTTTAATTCATGTGTGTGAATCAAGCAATTAAATTGAGCTGACGTTGGATTTACAAATACCACTAGAACTATGTTCTAAATGAAATTGTATTCATGCAAGATATTTGATGACGTCATAGAGATTCGGCGTGAGTATATATTTCCATTTGGAATGGACGTTAAAAGGGGAAAGCATTTTAAATTTGTGTACACAATTACACAAATAAAAGCATTTTAATAAATAAAAATCCTCAAAAATGAGTATAACCACATTGCACTTGAACTTTATAGCGAAGGTTTCAATTCGAGCTATAATCTCATGGACACCCCCCCCCTTGCAACTATCTCGTACAGTCCAATAATACGGTTATAGAAACATATATGTCTAAATTTGTATGTATCATATTGTAATATTTTTATACGTTTTCAGAATAGTGGTGCATAAAATCAAGTATTGATCAGATGTTATGTGTACTTAAAGGATCGCAAATTACTTTGTCATAATATTTGTAGGTTAAAAGATATGTCAACAGCTTTTTCATTAAATTATCTTGTATTATGTTATTATGTGTTAATGCTTTACTTGACCATAACACATCCATTTTTGTCTTTTAATGATGCAGATTACACTGATAGAAATGATATCAGCTATAACGATTTCACACCTTGACATCTGGTACACAACAATATGTATCTTACCTGTACACTTGGCATTATCGACAGTAAACAGCATCTATTAGTGTTTTCTTTGAACGAATGATTTTTCCCCCGGCGAATTGCATGACAGGAATCTGATGTTTCATATTGTATGACAACTCGGTTAGTTGCCGTGCAGTTAATGTATAAGGACGTCTGAACTCATACGGTAAGTAATTTGGAAATATTTAATGTAGAATATAAATGCATTATCTTGATGGTTTGGATTGGTCATAGTGTACGACATTTGTTAATTTGACTTTGTTATTTTATTACATATATGGATTCTATTTTATAAAATGCTTGTATATCTAGGATCCGAGGGAGATAACTACTGGATATGTGTTTGTCAAAAGAACACATAGTAACACACACACACACACACACACTATCTATCTATCTATATTTCTATCTATCTATCTATCTATAATATATATATATATATATATATATATATATATATATATATATATATATATATATATATATATATATATATATATATATATATATATATATATTCCGTGGGAATGAGGGCTCCTCTTATAACTGATTCATTGGTCATTTTTATAGCGATTTTGTCTTCTGTTTCCCAAATAATTATATATGTCAACTCCATGACGGCCCCTTATCCATTGTAATTCGTTTATATTTCGTTACGTATGGAAGCAGATTATGGTCCGCGCTGTCGATGAGATTTCCAAATTTGCTAAATAAAGTGAAATTTTATCATGCCAAACCCTAGTGTCAGAGAACTAAATATATAGATTCTATATTTACGGATTAACATTAAATGTGATTTTTTTTTCTTTGAAAAATAACAAATATTGAGGCAGATTACACTTTGTATTGCGTGAAGTCAGATTCCTGGGCAAAGATACAGCAAGTCGTTTAGCCATATAAAATGTCATTGCCTCGGGTTAATTTAGTTCAACCTTTAACTTAACGTCTTCTGTGGTATATTGGATTGCAAAGATTAAATAGGAAAATTAAACGATTGTTCTTGAGTTATTCTTCTCTGAGAAATTCAGTGTGTTCTTAAATAAAGCTTGAACACATAGTCATACTGCCATTAAATTACATGTATACATGAGACGTGCATACTCAACACTCTTGTACACACACATACACGCTAGCACACCACACATTTACAAACACACATATGCAATGCACTAAACTCAACAAACTCATAATACATACCCACTACGTACAAAAACACTCATACATCCAGACACGCGCGCAGACACACATACACACACATACACACACAAAACAGACGCAAATACCCACAAATCCATATACAGAAACACACAGAAAAAACAATGACACATCAGATGCATACACAACAGATACACGCACTCACACTCTACACACAAATTAGTGCGGAGTAACAACAGTGCTTCTGTTTTTTTATTTTTTTGGAATTATGTTGTTTACATATTAAAGTGTTTTACATTATTATAATTACAGGTTATTCCATGAAAAAAAACCCGCAATATATCTGGGAAATGTGGCAAGTTTTCATGCAAATGTTGCAATCATTGTCGTTACATTATTTTCTGCACCACTAATTAATGAGCAATTTGGATTAAAATCAGTTATACTGATAACATCAAGCTGATATCATTTCAAAGAAAAGTTCGTCAGTAATTTATTTGGGAAATATACAGTTTGTTCATTGTTGCTTCACATTTATTTACTTTGGTAATTATAGCCATGGATAATCTATCAGAAGAGAAAGAGAATAATTCTTCTAATTTTAATATAACCGCGTATGGACTTTTTGTAGAAACCAAAGATATCATGTTAGACCATTTAATCGCCGTCATTTTCCTGCTCATATTTCTGCTTACCTTTGTCATTAATACATTGCTGCTTGTGGCAATCCTGAAGACTAAGGTTTTACAACGGTGTACAAATGCGTTCATATTTTCATTAGCAGTCAGTGAGCTCATTAATGGAATATTTAAAATGCCGTTTGTTGCATACTTGCGATTCTTTCATATTTCAAATGACATGGACGGTCCGTGTCAAATTTCCCATTTTTTCAGCACAACCGGGAGAGTATCTGCGACTCTGATATTGATGGTTATCTCTATTGATAGATACGTAGCTGTGTCTAAACCCCTGAAGTACTCAAGTATAATAACACAGACTTCAACCGGATGTTGTATTGCTGGAGCATGGATCTGTGCAATTGTGTTAAGTATATTACCGATTTTGAACACAGGAGAATACGCGTACAATCGAATGCATAAATTGTGTGAATTCAATTTCCGCAAGGACAAAGTTTTTATTAAATTCTATGTAATTATATCGATGATAATACCAATAGTTGTAATTACAATCTGTTTGTTCCTCATCATGAAAGAAGCAAAAACTCGGCATAGAATACTAGATATAGCTATGCTAACTATAACCGTAACAACGGCATCGTCCCGAATAACGAATTTTCGAAAGAGTATTCTAACTGCAATGAGAGCATGGATATTTATAGTTATAGCCTACTTAACATTTTGTTTACCACAATCCGTATCTTATCTAATCAGACTTGACGAAGGATACCAATTATCTTTTGAACTAATGATTCTATTAGACATATTACCTTGTCTGTTCTGTGTAGTGACTCCGGTGATGATCACCTTCTTTAACAAGAAATTTCAACACAGGTTTCTTGAAATGTATTGTTGTACATGCTTGTATCGCAAAATCTCACCTAACACGGGATCACGCATGTTTCCCGTAACTTCGGGTATTCCCGGTGTGTTAGATGCTTCGTTAGTGACTAATAAAATAAATGTCCATCAGTTGTAAATGCAATTACTTACAACTTTAAAATATAACCAACAATTCACAAAACTTTGCATGCCTGTTACTATTAAGGTACATTTATAACTGAATATGGTTTCGATTAAAGTCAGAAGGCAAAGGTGTAAAGATACATTTACTCTTTCAAATGTTCACAGCATCGTGTGTTTTACCACGCAATATCTCATCATTAAATCTCACATTGTTTTGATGCTTGCTGTTTACGTCAAACGGATCAGAGGACTTCTATATGTAAAACGTCGACTTTCCCCACAAAGCCAGTTCGTACCCACAGTAAATGTTTGATACTGTAAAATGGGTATTTTTGCGTTTGTTTAATTTTTGCGATATTTTGCGTTTCGATTAAGACCGCAGAAATTGAATCGCAGAAATATCCAATTTCTCGTCAGATTGAAAATCGGCAAAAACACCTCACCTCTGAAGTGATTGTTCCGCCCCGTGCATTTCTATGCGTGCCAGGTATTCTTGTCTAATTATCGTATGGTTACGTAATAACCTGTTCTGTAACTTTACGTGATATCTGGTTTATTGTCGGCTATGAAAATAAATCTGATAACTACTCAGACCAGTTTAAGAAACACCATAGGTGATCGCTCAAGGTCATTTTCATTAAAAATGTCTATCTTAAAGTACAAAAGAGGATTGCATTTGAAGCGACGAAAATGAAAACGTGAAAATTAAAATGCTACCTTTGAAAGGTCAAATCGCAAAAATTTCAAACCGTAGAGAAAACCCGTTGTACGGTAATTTATGGGTTGATTTGCAAATCTCTAACAACTCAGTCATGGGATCCCTTGCTGGCTGATTCATTAGATGTGGTTAAGTTTGCCTGTTTACTTGCAGATACTTCTGGTCTTCTCCCGATATTTTACTCAGACAATGTTTATACAATTAATTAAATAGCTTGCTTTATTTCACATAATAGTGCAAAAATTATTTATGCAGCCGTGACAGAGATTTGCGCGTGCAACTACAAAAGGGTAAACGATTATTGAGTATTGTACTTCGATTCGATTGAGAAGTTCTTGTTGGATGAGGATGGATGGTCTATTTGGCTTTCATTGCTTTGACGATTCGACTGCATTTTAACCCCCAAAAAAGTAAATGCATGCCCTTGCTTATCAGTTTGTTGTATTCAACGGCGATGGTATGTATAAATAAATATATATGTATATATATATATATTTATATATATATATATATATAAATATATATATATATAGTTTGTTTAATATAACAGCAATAAAATTAAAACTATATTGACTTTTTCATTTTGTTTTCTTTTACTATTATTTGTAAGTCATTTTGCTGTAAGTTTGAAAACAATACTAGTTTGTTTGTTAATTTGAGAGAGAGAGAGAGAGAGAGAGAGAGAGAGAGAGAGAGAGAGAGAGAGAGAGAGAGAGAGAGAGAGAGAGAGAGAGAGAGAGATGTTTCTATCCGTATCGTCAGACTGAACGCGATCGTTGTAGCGGATGGATTGAACAAGAGCGTAGCTCGAGTTGAATCCATCCGCTACACTGATCAAATTCATTTCGTTTGTATCGACGCCATCAAATATTTTGGTTGACATGAGTCCCATTTAGAAAAGTAGTTCGGCGAAATTTCCGTATCAACTACAATCCAATACGATGTTACGTATTGCACGGGCGTATTGAACTCTGTATTGTAACATTGTAACTATATGATTACACATCCGTGTAATTAATCATAAAATATATATCCTGTTTTGACAAGTGATTATGATTTTCTTTTAAGAAATACAGAGATAATCGATCGCTGTTCGCGAATTCAAAATTCGAAGTCATATAATCTATTTTCAGCACTACAGTCATATTTTTTTTTCATTTCAATACTCGAGTATTCGGTCAGTGAATGTCACTGCAGTACACCTACAACGCCTTCTTGATGCTCCTATATTTAAATTTATATTACATGGCATAGGCATTCATCCGACATCATTATGAATATATATTTCGTCTACTTCTATATTCGAATATATTCGCTCGTTTCTGTTGTATCTTATATCTCATGTTTTGTGAAAACAATTTGATCTTTTACAAGGTTATTTGCCTGGCGCATTTTATTGATGTTTTCTTTGTATGACGTCAATGACCACGACAGAATCTAATTTTACCTGTGATATTTCCATATACAACTGTTATCAAATTTGCAGAAATTGTAGTAGAGAATAACAAGTGTCTTTTTTTACAGTTTATGTGAAATTATATCCACTGTTTTGACATTCCCCGTGCCATTTATTGTGAAAAAAAATATTTGGCTGTAACGGATGTTACAGCGTTCATTATATAATGGGTAAGGTGTACAACATTTGTCATACACAAAGACGTACGTGCTACATTTTCATGCTCAAAAAGTAACTTAACATTAATTTTGTTTAGTATTTGTAAACATAAAATTGAAAGTTGAATCAAAACGTTTTAGATGGCAAGTGTACCGGGGTACAGCAATAAAATACAATTATGTGTAACTAGTAGTACACATTCCGTTAGTGCTCAATAACATGGCGCGTGCGACTAAAAGGTACAACAATGTTTTTCTTTCTTCAATAATCTCGGAAATATTTTTTAAATATTTGTTTCCATCTAAATATCTTCATTTTATTATCTGCGTCATGAAATACATTTTACTCTGATGTAAACGATGAACTATAATTCAGTTGCAACCATGTGCATAATGTTCTGGACAGGACAACGTTTCACTTTACAAGATAAAGAATAATAAAAAATAAATATCGTAAGAATAGTCACATTCATCGTATATTTTGTAACTGAGTTTCATCTTCCATTCCCTTATTCATAAAAATACTATACTGTGAACTTGTTTTGCATAGTTGAATGCATGAATAATAGCGAATAAACAAAGGCACAGTTTTTAAACCTGAATTTACAATAGGATAAAGGGCAAATACCGTATCAGTTCTAAGCGTGTTGTAGTTGATTTACAGGGTCCAATGAGAGAGAGTTCGTTTGGATTTGACTGCGGGCTCATGCCGAGTTTGACCGGTCAACAGGGGATGCTTACTCATCCATGACACCTGATCTCACCTCTTGGTTTCCGCAGGTCCGTGTTTGTTCAGCTTTTGCAAGATTTATATATATATATATATATATATATATATATATATATATATATATATATATATATATATATATATATATATATTCTGAACATCCTGAAGATTAATACTTTGGTATATGGGAGATTTATATTAGTGTGATGCAGAATATTAAAGGGGCATTAGCTGTGTATACAAAAAAGAAACATTTCGATTGTTTTCTCCTTTTACTATAGTCTGAGCCAAGTAATCTAGGTCCGCTGGTTTTGGCTGATTAAATTAAAATGGTTGATACCTTACACTTAACTACCACTACAATTAACGTAGCAGTGTCCTATGCATATCATATACATGCTGACATTTTTATCTATGTCCATGACAAAAAATTAAAATTAATCCGTTTCGTACTAGATATTTGCACTCAAATTATCCCTGCGGGATTTTTACATATGTAATGGCGGCCACCTTTCGATGATTGAGAGCGGAAGTAAAAGAAAGGGAACGTTTATTGGTCATACTGATTAAGCCTTACTTATCTGTTAATACACAATCACCGATTCCTTACGACAATAATATATAGGGAGTTATTCCCCTTCATATAACTCTTTTGTCAAGATAGGCGCGAGAATATTAATGATTACTCACATGACCCATTTATTTGACATCGCATGGATAACACATTTTCAAAAATTGAAGCGACCAAACAAGGAAAAAAGTATGTAGAAAAGATATAGGATCAACGTTTTTTCTTTTTAAATTATATCAGTTAAAATATTTCCATTTTGACGATTGGTTGTTTTACAAATTCATTTTGACATTCATGACCAAATATGACCCAGACTTTACTTGTACTTGATGTAATAAGAGCGATACATAGACACAAGAAACTTATATTCGTATATATTATGTAAAAATAAGGTCAGGTCCAGAGTGGTATTCTTTTGGTTGAGTTAATCATTTGCAAGTGACAAATTGCAGAACCCGGCTTTCAGAAACATCTATCACGAAATATATAAGAATTTAATAATATTTATGTCTGTATATATCTCTCTCTGTTATTGTAAGCCAATTGTATTAGTAAAACGAAAAAACAGAGTTTATACTCCTTTAAAGACAATTTATAATTTGGAAACAGCAGTCTTAAGGCGAAGTGTCTACTGTCACCTCGTAAAATATTCGATGATTTTTATCTTAGCACTGCCTATAGTTAATGGTTTTTTTAGAGCCGTCCAAATAGAAACTTTAAAGACAGAAATAATCTCACTGGGTGTAACTCTTGGAAACGAATTAAACAAGTCAATGGCATCGTTAAAGAATAGTACACATATACATGTTTGTGGCAGGCATTTATTGGTTATGCTGTTATAACGTCATTATCTAGGTTAGTGATTGTTATTTCCCAGTTTTCAACGCACCTGCAATGGAAAGGAAAACAATAACAAACAAAGAACATATATAGAAAGTTTATTATATACTTGCGCCATTACGAAATTCTTAACAGAAATCATCATTATTATGATATTAACGTGTCAACAATTCTACAAATAATGAAAGCAGTTTTAGTTAAAGACATATATAAATATATATGACCATATATTGAAGTGCTTTCTTCTTTTTATGAATTAACCGTTTCAACCCTTCAGATCATAATAGACCGGTCTAAACAATAGATTTCAGCATTCCATTTAGGTATTTAGGGGTGAAAGGGCTAACATATTAGTAAGATATTGGAAATATAATTTTCGGGGATTACCCATTCTGCAAACGAATTCTAAACGTTTGAAAATTCCAATTGTTAAAACATTTCTAAATCTGTATTTTCTTCAAGCCATGAGATACAATGTATTTTTGTGTTGTTTCAAATGCTGCAACTTAGAAACAAAAGAAGTTCTAAAGCGTTTTGATTCCAGAAATTTGATATATCTTTATAGAATGTATCTGTAACACATCACCGGGATCATATAAGTATTACTGGTGAAAGTCTCTGAACTGTTATTGGTGAGTTCATAAAGTTTACGCACGTATCGGTAGCTTTGGTATTAAACGAGCATTACCTTCTTGGTTTGATGCAAAACGAAACGAATGGAACAAAACGAAAAACGATAATGTATTCATCATACGAGTAAAAGTACATACTAGAAAATGGTTCTAGTTGTAATATATATTATTCGATGATGTCAAATACATACTTTGTACATTACCATGTTCTTTTATCTGAATGTGAACGTTTGAGGTTGCAATGTTGCTGATAGTTTATAAAGCTCATTATTATTTGAATCTAGTTTCATGTAATTCCAAGGATTGATATCCATACCTAATTTGTTTTTCCCATTATTCTCCTTGCTTCCGCTTCCGTCATCTTTTACGGCTGCGTTCTTTGGTTCAAATCGTTTCATTGCAGCATCGTGATCTAATTGGAAGTGAGAGTGGTTGTGGTCATGGTCGTGGTCATGATCGTGGTGACCATGTGGAACCTGTTTCTTCATTTTCCTGAAACGTTTGACTTTCGTCGATTTTTTTCTGCCATTCCCTTTCTTTTTACCTTTTTTGGACGTGTCAAGGGATGGTATAGAGTGTTTCTCATCCGTTGATTCTGAATCAGAGCTATCATCTTCATCCTTAGTAGCAGATGAAAACATGTCATCTTCTCCATCTAGTAAATCGTCAATCATCTCATCGATAACGTCATCATTGTCAATAACGTTAGATGACTCCATACTATCGTCGGTACTTTCGTTACTATCTTCGTCACCATGTGTATGATCGCTGTCATCATGACTGTGGTCATGATCTGAGTCATCCTCTTCATCATTATCATTATCTTTATCATCATCTCCACTTGATTTTTCATCATCTTTATCAGAGGAACTTGAATTATCGTCATCATTATCATCGTTATTTGAGTTACCGCCATTACTGCTGTTATCCGCATCGTCATCTGATTCACTGTCATTGCTTTCGTTACTATCGGCACTTGAATCGTCGCCATCACTTTTATCATCGTCATCACTTGAGTTTTCATCACCTTTTGAATCGCCATCACCTCTTGAACCATCACTGTCACTTGAATCACTTTTGTCGTCTGAATCGCTGTCAGAATCTTTTGAATCATCCTTGTCATTTGATTTATCATCACCCTCGTCGTCATCATTATCATTACTGCTATCGTCACTATTACCGTCATCATTACTCTTGCTTCCGCTATCTTTGGAATCGCTGCTATCGTCGTCACTGTTTCCCGAGTCATCGCTGTCATCACTCGCATCGTTTGCCTCATCACTGTCACTGCTACTATCTTTACTACTATCATCGTTTTCTGAACTGCTAGATTCCGAGCTGGAATCGTCATCCAAATCTTCATCAAACCCTTTTTCCTCGAGAATTGACATTGCTGCATCAATAAGATCATAATCTAAAAATAGAAATAAACGGCATACATAGGATTTCCACTGTGTAATGGAATCTCCATAATGCGTTCCTGTTTTTATAATATTTACAGATGCGGTTGATATTTCATTTCCCAAGCAGAATAACTTGAGTTGATCAACTCCAGCTCAATCAAAAATAAATATTGTGCTTTTAAAATTATGGTAGCCCTACCGCTAATACTACGAATAGAAATACCTTCAATTGACCAACCAGATTTTTTAAATTGGTATGATGATTTTTTTCTTATAGAAGTGTTATGGACTATCCAATATTGTTTCAGGTTTTTCAATTTGTACAAACTATATTAAGCACACATAGATGATGTTTTTAAAACTTGATTAAATTTTAGATAATTCTACTGATAAAGTGATTGGAGGTTATTTCAATATAAAAGCCCTCAAGCTTATTCTCAATACTTGGTGTCAGGGTCCCCTTCGTACAGCACAAATGTAGAAACACGGAGGAGGTACAAGGCCGGGGAACGTAAAGGTCGGGAATATTATCAGTCACCTAGATCACCAGTTTAGTAATTCTTTGTCTTGAAAATGTAACTATTGATTTATTGCCAACATTTAACACAAATATAATATTACTAAATATGTCAGGCATGCACAATAAAATATTCTTGGTTATCCGTTTACAAAACTAACAGAGTTAAAAGGTCTCTAATAAGTGATAAAACCTAACATCGTTTGTATAACTTGGTCCCGGGAAGAACGATTACAAACGTATATCGTTAATGTATCCACATGGTATACTTGTTTAATGGTGTACATGCATATATAATTTTCACAGTAAAATCGTATGGAATGTGTAAAAATGAGTATAGAAGTAAAATAAATATTTTACCATCTTCCGCAAAATCCTCATCAAATATCCATACATTGTTTTGGAACTCTTTGGCATTAATGCTCCCATTGTCTGTAAAACATGATATTTACAAAAGATAGTCAATGACAATTCAGATATGATATATGGCATTAAACGCTTTTTAAAATTGTATTTGTGTGTGAAAAATACAAAACATTCAAGGCTATTCTGGTTTATATTTATAATTTATGTTTTGATAAACCATTAAAAAGATAACAATACAATATATACTTACCATCTTTATCCACTGCCTTAAAAGCTGCTTTCACATGACGTGCCTTCGGATTGTGACCTAGTGTTCTCGCAAACTCTTTCAGTGTTACCTTTCCATCTTTGTCAGCGTCGTAAAAGTTCATTTTCTTTGGCAGTGGTGTAACATGTAAAGCATGGTCTTGTTGTTGCTATAATTTATAGACAGATGCTGATGAAATGCATATATGATAAATTCAAATACATGTAAACAGACCTTTTAAGATGACGTTTAAACATAGTTACAAACATATCTGATTTGTGACATGCATGTGGATCTGGCCCGTTTTTGTCACTATAATCAGTACATTTGTATGTAATGTTCAGGAGATGGCTATTAATCTACGTTTGACAACATGTGCCCGATCCCACTACATTGTAAAATTTCAAATTTCTGCAATAAGATATGTTTAATATGAAATACTCTATGATAGAGATTGTGATATATATGTAGCAATCGGTTTTGAAAAAAAAATCAAAATGCCCATTAATTTGTGACAGGTTCAAAGCGATTTGATTACAAACATATTCATATCATATTGCATTAAAACCAGGACCAGTTCAACGCACTTTGAAGAAAAAATGCAAAGCGCCTCACTGACATATATTCAATTTCTTGTTCATTTCGAGTTATTATGTTACATTGTTCCTACATAATATTTTGATCGGTCATTGCTTCGTGAGTTTGTTGGCCATTTGACTTATATCCATGTGTCTGCCACATGACTGTTCATGTGCTTTTGTGACGTCATTAAGTTGTTAATAAGGGTCATTTTATGGAATAATAAGTCTGGAACTCACTGTACTGGTTGAAATGCTTGGATGCAGGAAGCAATTATTCCAGGTTCTCTATCAAGTTTATATATTTCAGCCAGATTGGCTCGGGTGGATCTAGAGTGGCCGAGATATATCTTAGGGGATGACCTTCTTTGTAAATCCTCAGGACATTTGCGTGAAGTGAATAACTTTCTGCATAAATATATGATTTAAGTTTGTATTTTGAAGGAATCAGAAAATAATCTCTGACGTGTCACTGTCATTCTTATTTGTATGATGATCTGTATTTTTCTTTCGTTTTTATGTGGCGTGTAATAAGGGGAAGAAATACTTTTGTGACAGAATGTTTTAAGACAGCGAACAAGAAAGGGCGTCATTTTCACACATACATCGTGTTCTTCAGAATCACTGATTAGATTTTGATTAAACGTGATAAGAATAAAGTATCCATGGTTCCGTACAGGTGTATGTTGGGACTAAAACGTTTAGGGATAGATCCATTGTGTGACAAAATAGGTGCATGAGAGTACCTGCCTTTGACACAGCTTTTCTTCATACAGTCTACATACTGAATGCGTCAGAGTGATCTAGGAGTAAATGTAAAGAATTATTGTTGTTTTATTTTGTTCTGGAATCATTGTGGGGATTATGTTATTTTAATTCAATGTGTAAGATTCCTTTGGTTGTCTCGCCCTGTTAAGCGAAAAACTATATTGATGTTCTGTTCGCATGGTGATGTTTTGTTCAATTAGTCGGAAAAAGGGGGAAATGCGTAAATGCTAGTATTGCAGTACAGTCATGTTATTCTTCTTAAACCCGTTCATGTTATGCTGCTTTGCAACTACAAGCGCGTAGGGGTGGATCCAGGGTTTCGCAAACCTTTGGTATAGTTTTTCGACCAAATGCCAACATCAAATCGGATATGTTCGATTGTCAAATTTCTTGTGTTTAATTTAACCAAACGTGGCAGGTCATTACACATATATAAAATATTAAACAAAAGTACACTTAATGTCACAAACTTGCTTCTTACAATTGAATCAAACCATTATGATTGAGTATTCGTTGGAAACTATTTCCTGCAAACTGCATTATCTGAAAACAGTTTACAATCCACATAGCTTAATACGTTAATAAAGACGATTAATACTCGTATGCCTGTTTTAGAAAACGAATTATTGTCATAGGATGACCAATAGTCAATGAACATGTCTAAAGTAGCTCACAAAAACATTCGTATGTTACAGGTGTATTGATGATAGAGGAAGTGTTCGATAAAACGAAATGACAAAGCCGAGGACACGAAACACCTGCGTAAGCTTGGCTGTAAAGTTAAAGCTAAGAAGGCTGCCTAAATAAAGTGGCACATCTTGGGACTGACAGTAACCACAGCAATACTGTTTATTTTCCAAAAATTGATGTACCGGTGAGATAGTTTGCTTTGCTTTTGATTTTATACATTAATATAGCTATGGTCTTTCGTGCCTAACACCCCTGTTACGATCTAATATAGAATTGTTCTGTTTATAAATAAGCAATGATTGATAGGTCTGTTAGGTAATCAATATATGTATTTATGCTTATGTAAACCGTACGTAGTTTTATGGATTTGCCTATGTAATAGTATTATGATATGATACTACTAGAGAATATAAAAAATATATATTCTCAAATAAGATAACGGATTACCACTCTGTTTCCCATGCCTGCATTATTGGGTATTAAATAAAAAACACCGGCATAACAGTGTTGCTGAATGAGTTATCCGTATTTAGAAACATAACTGTCCGGTCAAAACGCAAAGCACCTTACAACCAGTGGATCAGTGATAATTTACTTCCAATAATTTATCTTAATTTCGCTTAACTACAATGAGTGACCAAACGTACGTTATATTTTTAAAACTGTATGTTTATTAAAAAATAATTAAATAATTATTTAATAATGTTCCATCTATAAGCAGAAAATGTATCGCAGTCCCATTGTGTGTTTTCGTAATATTTTCTTTATTTTGGACTAGCATAGACAAGTTAATTCCCAAAAGATATAAATACATGCTGTCTTCATCTTGATGCTTGGCTCGACAAAATGGATTCTTATTGACAAAATTCATCGTCGTGCATTGAACTTATTTTGGCAAAGCTCTAACTTTGGCGTTATTTTTACAATTTATACAGAAGATAGAAATTCCACCACCAGTGTTATTAATTATCATGTTTATCTAACTCGAGTTAGTTAATTTTCAAAATTGGAAAAGATGCAAGGTTTACTTATTGTCTTTACAAAAATTAACTTACCCGAGTTAGATAGACATGGTAATAAAGTTACACGGGTTGTTGAATCTGTTTCTACCATAACTGAAAACATTGATGGTTTGGATTATTACCCTACATTACGCCTAGAAACTATTGGGTTCGAACTCTCATGATCTCGTCATACCTATACCTTGCTTCAATCTCAAGATTACATCAGTATGAAAGGTAGGAAAATCGACATTATTGGAGACATCCATAAATGATCTTCTTCTTTGAATTACTTTAATCGCCAACATTTTTCACCTACAGCTGGTCTAAAGCAACTTCGTGTACAAACATTTCATTACTGAAGTAGTATGGGCTCGGCCAACGCTCAGGCCTGTTTGTCATGTGTATATGTAACTAACCACAGCATCGTCTATACAACAAATTGAGAGTAGTGTAACAACACAAGTTATTGTAGAAAATGTCTAATTATACTCCCTTTTGTTTGTATTATTTAAGTTCGTTGACGTTAAATTTGTTATGCTAATTACGAATTTTCATATTATTTTCTATATTATTACAATAAGTAAATAGCATATTATAATATTCAATAAAATGATATAACGGGACTTTCTTTTGTCATTGGGGTAAACAGATAAATAAACCTTATTTCCTATGATGGTATTTTAGTAAGTTCATTGTCCGGATTACTGTTGTTTTACGTCAGACCAAGACCTCGCCAATCACATGAAACGTCACAATCTTTATATGAATCGATATGCTGCAGACAGAGTCCTCTGCAATGTATTACAGTCAGTTTAGAAAGCTTTCTTTAATGTGTCTGACATGGCGGGAAGAGGAACCTCAGTTATACTAGCGAAGAGTGGTGAAGGAACATTCATATTAGGTCTTAAAGTCTCGGTAGGATTCAGGAAGTGAATAGAACCCCGAACCTCCCGAAAACGAAACAATAACAAGGAATACTACCACAGGTGATAATGATTTCAATCTAAATAAAAAACAAAATAATTGATGTAGTAGTGAACAAATGTACTTTATACCATGGGAATACCATTTGAAGTAGCGTTCGGAATTTAGAATATGAATAACATAAAAATCTACACAAGCCCCAATATTCAATAAAATAACTTGAAATATCATATGTGTTGTGAACAAAATTTTAGCATGTAAATGACGTATAATTCTACCTGAGGTGCTGATCGTTTTGCTCTCTTCACTGAGTATGACCCGGTACAAACACTCCGCATGACAAATCCGCAGCTGTAATCCGGATCCAAGTCCTGATTTTTTCGGCATATTCTAGGACTAACCGTACGACAATGCCCTTTTAGGATGTCTTTAAGTGAGATTTCCAAATGCCATCCACCACAATATGTTATACAGAAAACGAAAAACAAGCAAACAACTTTTCCAGTACAGCCCATTTTGTAGAAATATTTTCACAGTTCGTTTTCCTTATATAAATAAGCTGTCTTAGAAATTCCACGGATTTATGATGAGTATTTGTAGATCTGCTCTTGTCGCCAAAGCCAATGTCTTTAACGACGGCAGCGACGAAAGACTAGTTACTTTTTGTTGGTACGTTGATATTTTCTCTCGCCATTTAAGTGTGTACATATATAATGCCGTTACATGGAATATATCATGCTAAACATGTACATACGGAAATAACACGAAGTGTGTTTACATGTAATGTGTATCAATTACGGTCGTGTCAATTTATTGTGTGTTTCTGACGAGTGCTTCAGACACGTGCTTAGCTTGGTCAACTGTATTTAGACTACTACATTGGTTGATTACCCAGAACTTCCGGATCCGAAGTCACCAATTTTTTCGATACTCCAGCTGAACTTTTGTATCAATATTTTGGCTATACACAATTGATATTTATTGTACATACTTCAGAAAATATATTAACTCTGTAATAGAAACTGTTTTATTATACAATGACATATAGGATCGTGGTCATCAAACAAAACAAAATAATTCATTGTAGTGATAAGAAACACTCTAATCGAATTATAACAGTAAAATGTTTTCTGGTGCAGTATATATATATATATATATATATATATATATATATATATATATATATATATATATATATATATATATGTATGTATCATAGTATTTTTATAATTCTTACATAAAATAAAGAAATAATTTAGAGATGCCGACATCGAAAAAATGTACGAAGACAACTAATAGGCGATAGAGTATTTTATCAATGGACATTAAAACGAAATGTAGGAAACCAAGAAACAATGTTAATGGCCTTATTCCATTTACTGCATAGGAAGTCAATGGACAATAAACATTGGTAATAAAACAAAAGTGACAGGTTACACCAGTAGTGTGATTTTGTGGTATTGAATGATCATTACAGATTATATATATATATATATATATATATATATATATATATATATATATATATATATATATATATATATATATATATATTGACATTTCGTATTTTCTATTGATTTTATACTTTCTAAATATAGTAAGATAAGATAGTAAACCTCCTTTGTGACTATTAATACTTACATTGATTCTAAAACTCGAATAAAATTATAATTACCAATATAAATAAAAATACAAAATACCAATAGGAATGAAAATAAACACAATACAAATATATGTATAGATAATTAGACAACTGCAATTTCATAAATAAATTCGAGAAAAAAAAAACAAGGAGCTACCGTGTTTGTTACGAAACTCTCGTTTATATAAACTGTAAAATGTCACTTATTTGTTTTATATATATTAACTATAAATTACATTATATAAACCTGTGCAACGCGACGAAAATTTATTCAGACATACAAACCAATGCAAAGATATACGGAACTAGTGGCTTTCAAGATTTACAAAAAGTTAAAAGTCGTTTTATTGATCTCCAACTTTGTAAGTTATACGTAAAACCATAAGTGACTGCGTACTTATTGTGCTATATACTGCAATGGATGTGGCATTCCCACAGGGAACGCTGGATTCTTCTTGAGATCTGGCTTTGGGATTCAGAATTGTTCTTCATGTTGAAACAATTTTATATCTCGTTTTTTCGTATTCTAAAGAACATGCAGTTTCTTTTATCCATTGGCACTCTTTCAATTTTACATTATAAACATAAAACCAAAGTTATAATTCTGTCCACTATCTACCATGCTTCGAATGAGTGCCTTATTTGTCTTATCTAACGATATTTGTATTCATTACTTTAAATACATTTATTATAACCGATTATAAACGAATGCTGCTATGTTAAAATAGAAAAGAATTTCAACTAAAAATAGAAATAGCTATCTGTTTAAGCAGATGACCGACTCTTAAACTTAAGCCACCTACGTGCAATTTCTACTGTCAAAATCACCGTTTACAAATGCTAATTACATCCATTCAGCACGCCTAACATAATAGGAAGACATTGTAATGGCAGTGATAATGGGTTTCGTGTATTTGTGTCACAGTGTATTATTTTCTCGAATATGGATATAATTTATGAAGCATTCATTATAAAACTGAATAATCCAGGACGTGAATATTATCCATTTTTTTCTAAACTGTACATGACATGTCGTTATTCCATTTACACAATACATGTTCAAGATTGAAATAATATGAAAAATAAAGGGTAGTTAACTCCCATATAATCTACCTCAGGTTTCTGATATTTCTAGCACAACACTGCTTTATGTTTTAGAATACACCTGCTAAAAGTGAACATGAACACGAAAACCTATACTAGAAATTTTAGATCGTCTTATAAAAGCATTGAAAAACCTGTGTTTCAAAGTTTAATGGACTAAAACAACATCTAGGCTACTTATGTGAAGCAATTAATAGGCCCGTGAGGGGAACACCTGATGAATAAAATTCATGTTTCATCGAAGTACTGAAAAAAGTTTAGGTTAATCGTTAAGTTTTAAGGAGGTACAATCAGTGGTGTAATATACTCAGTACTGAAAAAAATACAAATTGTGTTTGCTATATTTGTTTAAAAGACATTGAAGGTTGATTTCAATAAAGGATACTAGCTTTTTTACCGAGGAAATGCATGTTATATTAAGAGTAAAAATAAGGAAAAAAAAACAGCAATATGCTTATAAAACCTTATATTCAAATTGTCTATGCGACAGGATAGCACTGTACCCTTATACTATAATTTCTCGCAAGAGCGCTTTAAAATTCTCTAGGTCAGTACGTGTCTATCTAAAACAATTTACCAACTTCAAAGACCTCGAGTTTCCCATCAGTTAAAACCTCGTGAACGACACAGCTTCTAGTGTTTAACATTGAGGGAACGACACAGCTTCTAGTGTTTAACATTGAGGGAAGACACAGCTTCTAGTGTTTAACATTGAGGGAACGACACAGCTTCTAGTGTTTAACATTGAGGGAACGACACAGCTTCTAGTGTTTAACATTGAGGGAACGACACAGCTTCTAGTGTTTAACATTGAGGGAACGACACGAAACTCTACCAAAACTAATTTGCATATTAAGTATTAATCTGCGCAAAAATTGTAAACAATCAAATTTTAACTTCAAATTTGTCACAAGTAAATGATGTTAAAAATAACTGAAAAGTAACATTTGAAAGCAAATTTGAAATATCTTTAAACCCACAAAGGACATAACACTTACTTTTTATATCATATATGTCAACAAGTTTTCTAGACCTATATTTTGAGCGAATTGATACTTTTTTTTCGTCAATATAAGCAAATATTCAAAAAAAATTCAATCTTGAAGGTGAGTTTATGTTGCTGAAATACACATATATGCGCAATTCCCATCAATATAATGGGCTACTAACTTTATTCTACATAGTGTACATTGACTTAATCTTAGGACATCAACTTTACGACATTACTTAGATCATTTTCCTTAAAAAGTGTCGTCATTTTCTTATAGCTCTGCATGGTATCTAGATTCCAGGTCATTTATATCACACAAAATGTCTAATATATAAACAATCTCAGATACCAAAGTATAAATCAATAAAATGTCCAGGTAAAAAATACAAATATCTATGTTCGCAGGATATGTTTAATTTCCAAATGATAGCATTGATGCTTTTAAGTTATGATGTATTTTGCAACATACGTATATGGAACTATAAAGAGACTCCTGGACTTACCGTGACCGCGTTCATAAATGCGAATTCATCTAAGATCTTGTTGTGGTTTAACATTAGAATTATGTTACAAACTGTGAAAATGTATTTTGATATTTGTAGAAATATAAAACACCTCAGATACCAAATTATAAATCTTTAGGATGTCAGGATATATATACAAATCCAGTAAAAATTCACAAACAATTTACCACGATACGAATAACAGAATAACAGATATATATATATATATATATATATATATATATATATATATATATATATATATATATATATATATATATACTTCACTTGTTTGCATTTTCAACGTTGACATGAACAGTAATGAAGCGCATCTGTCTAATTACGAATCTCCGAACTGTAATAGCTTACTACGTGTATCGCACATGATCATATATATATTACATATCAAAGGTGCAGAAGAAATAACTATTGTAACATTCTATTAAAAGGAATCATTATCTACTGGTAGTATCTCTATTTGTGTCTCATTACTTTAATGATATCACTATATGAAAACCAAAATCCGCGTAAATCCTTGTTAGCATGCTTTGCCGATATATAATCGAATTATTTCAAAGTAGCTGTTGAAATAGTCAGATTATACCGAAATAATGACTATCTTAGCCTTAGAAGAATTTAGAATTTAAATGGTGTTATCAGTGCGAAGTATAACTTTTAATCGAAATACCAGGTACTAGGTTTCTGTATACCCTCGGGGACTCACATCGTTCATCAGCAGTGGTATCTAACTATTGCTTATAAATATTATAAACATAATGTTAAAGTTATAATGCTCAATACGATCGTTTCTGCCGATTAGACTTCATCAATTGAGCTATAATTTAAAATATGTCTATTTTCTACAGAGAAAGTGGTATCATACAAGGCCAAACAATATCTCTAAAATAAAGGCAAACTCCCTCTAAGAGTAACCACTGTAACAACTTTACATCATGAGCGTACAAAAGAGTCTCTTCCATCTAGTCACAACTTCTGAAACGAAAAATAAATCAGCACTGTGATTAAGAATAGTAAATTACAAGTAAACAGTAGAGGCACCACCATAGAGTCACTGCTATAGAGTCACATCCATAGAGCACCCGAAAAAATTCACCTCATCTGATACAAACATTCCACTGTCATTCACAAAATTACAAGCATGAGTGGACAGAGGATTCTCTTTCATTTGGATACAATATTTAATGAGTGAAAACTTATTTAAAAGAAACATGTTCGTGTGAACAGACAAATGAGTTGTAATAACAGTTTAACAAACATTGTCGGTCAAAATAATTACTTCCTAATCCTCTAAACTCTTACAACGTATTTCTTCTGCTGTTTGTTTGTTTGATAGGAAATTGAATATACGAACACTTAGTTTAATCCAAATTCATGAATTTTCATAATTTATAATTATAAATTATAAAAATTACAAAAAAACACAAATTTACAAATACTCGTTATAAAAAATGAAAAAAGAAGCATGGCATTGTTATTCTGAAAACTTAATGTCTACTAAGACAAGCATACCACGTACTTTATAACCCAATCGCAATAAACGCCAAACAAATGACAAACAGGTTTATTGACCTAACGGTTCTTATACCTCTATAGCAGAGTACGCGGAAAAGTAAGAGAGTTAACTCGTACAAACACACCTTATCTGATTTGACGAAAATATTTATTTCTACAGTGGCAGTACAGTTACAGTACAGTTACTCCTAGGCAGATTTTGCAACGCATTTTGATTTATAATTTGGTCTTGTATGATACCACTTTTTCTTTTGAAATCATGTCTATATAAAATCCGAGCTCAACTGATGGAGTCTTATTACGTTTGATATATATATAAGAACCTGGGAGCTGGAGATTACCTCATCAGACTTTCGAATTAATATATCAATGAAGCATTTTTAACAATAAACAGGTCATGATTTTGGAAGTTAATTCCAAATTTCCAAACATTGTCTGAAAGATACGTAAAAACCAAATCTTAACGAAATTTTACCTCACAATTAATCCAACATAGTTATGGAAGTGACTAAAGGGGGATTTAGGTGCGAGCGGTAGCATATCCCAGGGCTGTTGTCTGCCTTCGGGGAAACTGTACTTATGTTTTTGTAAGGGGGAATATTATGCTGGGACACTTTTTCTTCCCATGGAGTAAAGTCTAAGATTGGCCCGTTTTCCCGGGGGTGGGGGGGATATGCTATAACAACAGAGTTCAATTAAAAACTGACCTCGCTTAGCTCTCGTTTCTCTACGAGACATATAAAAAGTTTGACTGAGTTTTTAATCATATTGATTGTATGAAGTTTGATCCTGAATGTCAGATACATCACTTGGTCAGACTATATCTGAATATTTTGCCTCATTATTAGAGATTCAGGTTCGCACCTAATTTAGATACACGTGATATCTCAAGACATGAACAGAGCATGTAATATGAATATTTAATGTCAAATTCGCTATCAGAATCGTTAAAATTTGAAAAGGGTTGGGCGGCCATTTAAAAAAATAATTAGTTTCACATTTAGAATCTCCATATAATTTTCCCGATTTTGTAAAAGAGTTCACGTTACTTAATTTTTACTGGTTTTATCAGAAGGGAATACATATTTGCTGATTTAAATTTCTTTTCTATTATTGAACTAATTAAAGCTATTTTAAATCGACAAATACATATTGTTTTATTCATTAGACTTCATCAAGTGAAAACCTTCCGAAAATATTGTCCAGTCAGAAAATGTGCCGTAGTTTTTGTTTTGTTTTTGAAATCCAGGATTGGCAACGCCTTTTAATCTGTGTCTTAATTCATTTATTAAGATCATCGTTTTATCATGATAAAAACCGAGCCTTTTCGTAAAAATTCTATGCATTATACCCAAAATCATTTCTTTTTCAAACGTGTATTAAATGGGACGCCAAATATACCCTTTCATATTAACTGCGGTCCTGTATCTGTATCATTTTTGTTACAGGACTGCAGTGTTCTTGAAAGGGTCTATAGATCTCTGCATTAATAGTTGTTGCTTCTTCAAAATCAATCCACATATAATATTGACGAGTTCATTTGACGAACTTTGACGTCATTTTTCTATTTATGACGAAGACTGCCGTAAGGGTCCTTTCATTTGACGCTACCTATATATATACATATATATATATATATACTTCATAACAGCTTTTACAATCTTTACTTCACTCGTTTAGTTTACATTTTCAATATTGACATGGTGAGTAATGAAACGCAAATCTCCGATCTGTAAACAAAAACAATTATATTACATAAGAAATAACTATTGCAATATTTCATTAAAAAGAACCATTATCTAGTGATAGTGTTTCTGTTTAATCTCATTACTTTAATGAAAGCATTATACAAAAGTCAAGACCTCGTAAATTCTTTTTTACCGATACATAATCGTAATAAATCAAGCTAGATATTAACACAGTCAAATCAGCTGGAATTCAGTTGTGATGCACGATCTATGTCACATTCTTTTTTTCAATTTTTTTAAAATTGTAATGAAAACAGATATGCCTTTAAGTAAACCACGCAGGACCAAATAATAATGTACGTGTAGTTATTTTAGCGGTATTCTAATACCATCTCCTTCCGCGCTCAAAAGTCATTGTGCTAATTAAAGGGTAGCGTTAAAGTTTCTCCATCCTGTCATAATGTAAACACGACAAAGCCAATGAAATTAATTTCGAGAATTCAGGATTGCGTTAATAAGTCTATACCCCTCGAAACTAGGTTTCCATGGAACATTTGCAACGGGTGTGACATAATAAGAAGGTGCGCTGACTCTTTCCGTACACCTTGTCCAATCTCTTTTGTTTGTCGTATTGGTAACGTTTCTATATATAATATGTGGTATTTTTCCGACTTGGAGTTTCCAAGATCCATGGGTATTTCTTTATTAATCTTATTTCCAGTATTTCATATTACTTTATTTATCAAATTAACGGTACTTGTAATTGTACTTTTCTATATCAATAGGCTACGCTACTATTATCATAGTAAACTAACCCCTGGCTTTTAGACTGCAGATTAGTACCTGGAAATTTGCCCTGTAAAAAGCTTTGTTGTTGTTGTTTATTGTACACGTTTTAATTATAGAAAACTTTAGCACAAAGAATAAATAACAAATTGCAAATCAACATTGAATTCAATTGTTTTTTGATGTGTTATTTGGTAGTCATTCATTCAAAAATAATTACACATGTAAATCTAATCATATACATATAAAAATTTCAGATACCAAAGTATAAACCAATAGAATGTCCAGGGCATAGATACAAATCCGGTAAAAATGGACAAACACGGACCTCTGGAAACCAAGAGGTGGGATCAGGTGCCATGGAGGAGTAAGCATCCCCTGTCGACCGATCACACCCGCCGTGAGTCCACAGTCAAGTCCAATGAAATAAGTGAGGAGTGTATCCTCGTCACAACCGGCACAGACGTCTCAACAACCGCCAACGAAAAGGCAACTCAACATTTCATCAAGCGAAACAGAGCAGTCGCAAACAAGACTATTATACCGACCGTAAAATTTGCGGAACGTTGACATTAAACGCGGTTTTCGATATCCCTGTGTCAATAATTTGTCAGTGAGTAGTTTACCCCTGTATATGAAATTTTCATATGTTATGCACGCCCTGGCATATCGGATCATTTGTGAAATATAAACTCCATATGCGGGTGACTGAGGGATATCACTACTTAAATGTGGAACATTTACGATGGGAAAGCCGAAATCGTCGCGTTTTTCGTATAGCTTAGTTGCTAATTTCCCGTCTGTGTTTATATTAAGTAAAATGTCTAAGTATGAAGCGTGTGTGCTTGATTCTGTTGTATCTTTAATTTCTAGTTCGCTGGGATATATCGCATTGACATATGTATGAAAATTGTCATTATTCATTGACATAACGTCGTCGATATATCTAAATGTCAAATTAAAGGACACCGCTAACTTTTTCTTCTTTTGATTCAGCAGTTTCTGAATGAAGTCTGCTTCGTATGAATAAAGGAACAGGTCAGCAAACAAAGGAGCACAATTGGTTCCCATAGGAATACCGACAGTTTGTTGAAAGACCACGTCTCCGAACATTACAAATATATTGTCTATAAGAAATTCCAGCATGTTTTTTTATATCAACTTCAGTATATTTTATGTGTAGAATCAGAGTGGTGTTTGACGAAATAAGTATTCTGATAGCCAATCACTAGATATTTAAAAATTTTCGGGTACCACCTTTAGTGAAAAAGCAGTTGTCTATGATGCTGAAAAGTATTTCTTTTAATATTTTATGTGGAATAGTAGTGTAAAGAGTAGAGAAGTCAGAAGTTTTGATACTGTGAATTCGAGAAAAATTGATTTACACCGCTTCTGGAATAAGCAACTGTACAGTATTGTTGAAGTTTCTCCTTAATGGCTGTCAATATCTTGGTAAGGAGTAAAGATAAAGGTTTGGTAGAACATTTGCTGGATCCTGCTATGTATCTTTGCTTATATGGGGTTTTATGAAGTTTAGGTATCCAGTATAAATGTGGTAGCTCGAAATCGGTATCCGTTTCAGGTATATCAAATGAGCGTAATACGGACACGTCATTTTGAAGGATCCCGTCCTTTGAAAGTGAGCTACGTGTGTATGTAGGATTTCCAGAATTCGTAATAAACCCAAGTTCTTCTAATAAACAATTATAGTAATGTGCCTTACAAATAAAAACTATATTATTTGAGGCTTTGTCTGCTGGTACCAGTACATATTGGTCATGTAACCTATCCAGTTCAGTTACTACTTCTGGATCATTAAATACAGAGGGATAACGTGTTTTCATAGTCCCTTTAAGTTTTCGAATACGGGATTTTATCAACCATCGTATGGCTTTCAGCCATTCAGACAAAGTGTCTGGTTCTACGTCTTCATGTTTGGCCCATCGTCTGGCATAATATTCGACAGAATCCATAACTAAACTGAAATTCTGACGCCAATTAAAGACACGGGCTTCCCGGTAATTAGGGCCCCTTAAAATAAGATTTTTGAGGCTTTCATTTTCAACAATAGAAACGTCACCGGTAATGACATGCCCGATAGTATTGTATTTGAAAGGAGATGAAGCACATGAACATGTGACAGTGTTGTGTAGAAGATGGTTGATGTCTAGGCACTGCAAAACCTGTTTGTAATTGAATAGCTTGGATGCTATGCTAGGTGTATAGCTGTATGAAATGCAAGGCGTGGTATTCAGTTTAAAATATGGTGGAATACATCTATATAAAACAAAAAGCAAGTGCATGCCAAGTTTCAATTATGCTAAACTATCTATTTTGATTGAATGTTTTTTTCAAAATTAGAATAAACATGGACGGTTAAATAAAATGAGGACAATTTCAGCAACTTCTAGGCTAAACGGCTATTTAATGAAACCAATATAGAACAATATACTAATGATAATGGTATCGGGTACAAATTAATTATATTTGCATACAGTTGTATTTAAATATGTCAGTATCATAATGAAAAAGTGAATGAATGAGATGATAGTGTTTGTATTGGTCCGTTGTTAAAGATAGTTTAAAAGGTATCTTGCTAAAATACAAGAAAGCCTTTTTATTATTTGATCAAGACATTTTTGTCAGTTTTTTTTACCGAAACCAGCGAAATCATTTTATGGCAGCATTAAAACAATTAGTTAGATAGGTAACAGTTAACGTTATAAATAAAATAGAAAACAGAAATACAGAACGGGAGTATAGTGGAGTCAGCATACGGTACAAAACTAGGAATTCACTCATCCGCCTCTATAGCCACATTTGGACTCAAACATTCCTTCGAACGATCAATGACACTGCCAGCATTCATGGGTTTATGATTTTGACTCCAAAATTTACCTGAGATTGTAACTTATTCACTCCTGAATTACGACAGTGGACGATACTATTCATTGATTTGGTTGAGTCTAAATATTACCACAGAGGTCAGTGAGTTAACAAATTAACAGCCTGAGCGCTAAATAGTCTTTTCCCTCTAGTAACAACTTCTGAAACAAAACAAAAATCAGCACTGTGATTCAGAGTAGTACAGAACGAGTTAACAATAGAGTAACCACCATAGAGACACCACCATATAGTTACCACATCTGATTCGGAAATACCCCTGCAATTCACAAAAATACCAGCTTGAACAGACAGATAATCTCTTTCATCGAGATACAATATTTAATATTCATTTCGGGTAGGGATTTATCCCTCACCTGTCTGTCAATGTGGTGACGGCATTGAACATGCATATCACTACTTTATAGTACGTTTACAACACTCAAACTCACGAATTACGATTCTCGATATTCTCAGGACTATGGGTATTCACCCAAGTAATTATGTTATTTTTCTTCTATGGGGAGATCCCAATCTTCCATATGAGACCAAAGTCGAAATTGTGCTGGCCGGTCATTTATAAAAGCATCCACAGGGTTCTAATCCATCTAAGGACAACCATTGCAACCAGATTCTCTCTCTCTCTCTCTCTCTCTCTCTCTCTCTCTCCCATATGTATATGTATGTATGTATGTGTGTATGTATGTTTGTGTGTGTGTATGTATGTATAGCATACGGATTGTATGTTAGCTATGACATCATGTGTCAAGTTATTCATATACTGTATTATCTGGAGAAGACCTAGTAAGTTGTAAGAACTTGAGTCTAATCCATTTGTTATATCACTAAAATATGTTTAAATCAATATTTAATAAGTGAAAATGAAGCCGGCCTGGCTCAGTCGGTAGCACGCTCGACTCGTGATCGTGAGGCGGTGAGTTAGAGTCCAGTCGACAGCATGTTGGTTTCCTGTACTTGTGACAGTAAAAACCGAGGTCACAGTAGGTGTCGGCACGGTAAAGAACCCTCACTGCTCAATGGTCGTAAGTACCGAGCATAGGCCAAAATTTGAAGCTCTTCACTAGCATTTTGTGACGTCTCCATATGAGTGAAATATTCTTGAGTGGGACGTTAAACAACAACATGCAACATACATACATACAATAAGTGAAAATGCATGTACAAGAAACCTGCATATGTAGACAGGCGAATCAGTTGTCACAACAATTTTATACTAGCATTTTCGGTCAAAAGAATTACTTTCTCATCCTCTTAACTCTTACAAAGTGTTTGAATAATACTACATCTAGAGCTGTTTGGTGAAAGAACACTAAACATATCAACTCTAGACAATTTTCCGTAAATAGTAATTATAACCTATCAAATAAAATAAAGAAAATCACTAATTTACAATGAGTTGTTATAAGAAATAAAATAATTTTTTGTTTTCGAGGGCCAAAATTGGCGATGACATGTAGAAGCATGGCATTGTTACTCTCAAAACTTAAGTTAAGCTAGGTCAAGCATACCACGTACTTTATAACCTAATCGTAATAAATACCAAATAGATGACAAACCTACAGGTTTATTGACCTAACGGTTCTTATACCTCTATAGTAGAGTACGCAGTAAAGTAAGAGAGATAACTCGTACAAAAATACCTTATTTTATTTGAAATAAAATATTCATTTTTACAATAAGTACTCTTAAGTAGATTTGGCACCACGTTTAGATTTATAATTTGACTTTGTATGATACCACTTTTCCTTTCGAAAATATATCTATATCAGATTCGAACTTAAATGATAATTTTTACACGTTTGATCTCGAAGTTCCGCAAATTTCACATTCGGTATACTAATCTGTTTGCGATTACTCTGTTTAATTAAATGGAATTAATGTTGAGATACCTGTTCAATACCAGTTGTTGGATTGTCTATACCAACTGTGATGCGGATTTCTTCCTCACCTTTTTCATTTAAAATTGATTGTGGCCTTTCGGGGCATGGACTGTCAATAGGGATGCTTACTCCTCCATGGCACCTGATCCCACATCTGGATTTCCAGAGGTTCGTGTTTGTCTACTGTTCACCAGATTTGTATACGTATTCTGGACATCCTGGGAATTTGTACTTTGGTATCTGTGATTTTATATTAACGATCGTCTTGAGCATTTGGTTTTAACCCCCTATTGTGAAACTATAACTTTGGTTTTGTCAATAACATTGATAAGTAAACCAACATTTTCTCCTTGTTTTGTTGTATGAAGTCCAATACATAGCTGTGACTAAATATAATATTGAATGATTAAAATTCAAATGTCAATTTCCTTTTTGGGAGATATAATTATGACCAATCCATCGGTAAAATCTAATTCAAATCCTTACTAAAGCAGTAGACAGATCAGTAACTACTGATAGAACGTTCATTTACTTTATTTTGTCTTTCAGGAGGTAAGCTGCCTATATAAATGACTTGTAAATGGATGGTATGTTGTTAACAGCATTTTAGTGTAATTCACACAGAAAATGTAAAATTTATGAGACTGTCGCTTATGTCAACTCGGGCGATTGGTACATAAATGCGGTGAACCACTCACGTGAGGTTTCCAAGAGAAACGATATCATGAAACTACTGACGATACGGCATAAAAAGCAGCGGATTGATCTTATTCTAGAGGAGAGAATGATTTTAGAAGATGAAGAATGCATTATACTTCTATGGAATATAAATAATTGTTTATTTATAACAACGCTAAGGGAACAATGTAATAAACATTCTCTGCATTCTATACCAAATATATGTTGCGTTTGATTGGCTACTCAGTTCCGCATTACATTCCACGTTACCTGTGAACAACTATCACCTATTCTCGGCTCAATATATCACGTGTTCTTCCTACACAATTTATGTTTGTAATTACGGAGTTTTAGAGAGTTGTTCTATATTTACTTCCATGCAATGCTGGCTGAAGAATTCGTCAATAAATTAGGTGGTCATTTTGGATAAATCAAAACACATCTCAAATCAAACGAAAGGTGTTATACTTACACTGGGTATCATAGAATTACTGTTCGGCGCATATTGGATTTTATGAAAAATATCAGCAATACATTCAAGTCGTTCATTGATTCCTTTTTTGCTTTTTTGTTTTCTTTTTATTATTATTCATTAAATTATAATTTTCTACTCTGCCGAAGAAGTTTGATATTATAGATATAAAAATATCAGACACCAAAGTATTATTTTCTTTTTTCGGGATGTTCAAGATACATATACAAATCTGGTGAATATTAGACAAACACGGACGTATGACGTATGGGTTCTGGTGCCATTTAGGAGTACGCAACCCATGTTGAAAATAATTTTCAATATGAAATTAAAACTTTTGGTAAGCCTACACACTTTGGTTCACTTAAAAGGAGATTTAAATTATTTTATGCGTGGAGTATATAAGAACCAAATATGTATTATATATGTGTGTAGATGATAAAGATGAGGTGAAATTAAACAGACAAAACGATAATTTCTTACACAAAAATAACCTTAATTTTACAACTATTAACAAAAGCCTTATATTATTATCTCTTGATGACTCTCTTTTATGCTTGAGTAATACTTACAACTGGAATAAACTGGAGTACTTCAGCAGCATATATATATTAAAAGTTTTACGAATTTGAAAATAACAAATAATATTAATGGGCATGTATCAAGAAACAATTGGTATTGGTATTCATACCGACCTCACACCGGAAAGTTCGTAGGAATGCGTAGTCAATTGATTTCATCCTAATGGTATAAAACGTATTTCAAGTGAATCAAATCTACCGGAATTTAGTAATTTTATTTATCTTTTTGAGGAAAACACAAAATAAAACTCTAATATAGTCTGATTACTTCGGTGTCTACTCATAGTATTGCTGGTCAACACGTATCAAAGTCAAATTGGCACGGAGTGATTTCGGCTCATCGGAAATATGGAAATTGGCACTTAGTGTGGTTTAATCGGCACTTGGAAATAACAGTTTTGGCAAGTGTAAATATTAATCAGAAACTTTGAAAATGTTCATAACAGCACCAATGAGGATTCATCTCAATGGGTTCTAAAAAGTAATTTTTATGAGCAAATCTAACAATTTAAGTAAATAATTCGAATTAACTTATATTCCATATGTTGTTTTAAGTTTAAGGTATTATTATGTTTAAGCTAAGATTTTTTCTGCTAGATTATTGCTATATGCTATTATATTACCCAAACAGGTGTTCGGGTGTAATGAAAAGAACTAAAATAAATCTAAATTAAATTATTTCGTAATTAGAGATAATGACGGAAATGTGGGTTTGTGAGGCCCCGTCCTCATTCATTCCACCTGGCAATTCAAAGAAAAATATATAAGAACACATACACACACACACATTCTAGTAGACTACTTAAAATCTAAATTCGAATTATTCATATACATGTTTTACACAATGCAGAATACATCATATCATAGTGTCGATAATAAAATTACTTGGAAGCAATTGCCGAAATCACTTGCACATTCCGAAATTACTTGAGTACTCAATCATCACGAAAGAAAATAAGTATGGATTCTGTTTTATAGTACCGGTGTCACTAGGTGTGAATTTGCATAATCTCACTGAGGTGCAGAATGGGCTGTCGTGGTTCCACGGTAGAGTGCTAGATTCGTAACCTCATGGTCGCGGGTTCGAGCGTTTGCGGAGGTTACTGGTTTTGCCTGTCCTTTGGATGAAACAGTAAAAACCGTCATGTTGTATATTTTGAATTTACTGGATGGGTGTAAATACAAAATTCACAACATGACAAACATATGACCCCCCGTGTCACAGTAGGTATCGCACGTTAAAGAACCCTCACTGCCCAATGGCCATAAATGTCAATCATAGGTTAAAATTTGAAGCCCTTCACCGGCATTTGGTGACATCTCCATACGAGTGAAAATCCTAACTTAAATTTTTAACTTTGAATCATTTGGCCAAATAAAAGTCTGATATGTCCTGGACATTCTATTGATTTATACTTTGGTATCTGAAATTTTTATATCCTACTGGATTTGTTGAATAACGTTTTAAATATTCTCTACTAATACAAATTCCATGGAGATTGGCAATGTTAAAAACGTCTCCCGCCGGACCGGATTGTGTGTGCTTACTGTGATGCCATTAGTCAGCGGTTATAAATATTTCCAGGCCTACCAAATGTATGAGGAATGTACTCTCGGCAAATAAAATGAAAATTACCGATATAATAATTCATATATAAACAGTAGAATTGCGGAAACGTTTAAGTATTATTAATGGCATTAATACGTTATAGTTTTCCTAAAAAAGGGCAACACACATGCCCAATACGACCGTTTTTGTCAATAAGACTTCATCAGTGAACTTTGGTATTATGTTTATAATATTCGACAAGATGAGCTGAATATATATTTTAGAAAGAAAGTAGTGGTATCATACAAGGCGAAGTAATAAACCTAAATGTATTGCCAAATCTATCTGATAGTTCACATTCTTAAAAAGATCATTAACAATCTTAGTTTTGGGGAAATTTAAATTTTGAATAGAACAATCCTGGCAAAATATTACTTTAGTATAAAATAATTAAATATGATGCAAGGACAGTTTAATTTGTATATAACTGCTGCATATATATCCTCCACATTTCTATCATGGAATGCCATCAATAGTATGACGTTTTTGTTTAAACATCAATGATAGTATCTTGAAATACGTAATCTCGTATGTGATAGATATCACAAAATAATTCTTCTATTAATTTTTGGGTACGGTTTGTCACTTTGTCGGTCTAGGTTTTTGTCTTGGAACGATTCGTCTTGGGTGCAAGTTTTCCATGTAACTTCACTCAACCAGCAAATCTCGAGGACATCTACGAAGATGATCGGAAAGTAATCAGACGCCATGTCTTGTTTCAGTTTCCATGTAAACAAAAAAAATATTGATGATTTTCATGCATCTGCACTGTTTTCGACAGTAAATCATGATGTCGGGTGATGTTTTATGGTATACAATCGTTTCATGGTTATTACACACTTTCCGAAAAAAATATTCCTAACTTAGCTAATGTTGCTTTAAGGAAAAGTCAACGTGTCCTAGCTGGCGACCTTCATACCGTATCATACATTTCCCTGTACAGTCCAAGGATCGAATCTAAGTTCCAATGGTGATGAAAGCTACGGATGGACTAACCACCCACTGCGCACCTCGGACTTCGTGGGGAAAAACTATTTTTCTCCGTAGGTATGCTTGTTTTCACCTTTGGTAAAAAATGTTTGTGGTCTACTTTGACATGAGTAAATATGTGATCTTCAATAAAAGCCTCAGTTGTCATTTATTATTTATAATAAATACCTGTCTTTTTTGTATCCTTCTTGATAAATACATTTCACTCTTGGAAATGAATAAGATATATACGACATATCATGTTTTTGTAATTAAATGAATTACCGCTCAAATAGAAAAGGAAATTTTAGAATTGACCATTCATTTTGATTGGCTAAAACACTCAAACAGGAAAATGTGAAAAATTGTGACAATTATATGAAAATATTTGTTTTGACATTTTAAAATTTAACTTGTATCTAGCAAATATGTCACTTAGACATTGTGTTATATTGCCTGGTTTTAGATGATTGTGTGATATTTGTCAGAAAAAATGTTGAACAAGAACAAAGAGATGAAATCAATTCAACCGTTAGACAATTCAAAGGCACTTGGGTTTTCTCAAATTCCCAGCACTCGCTTCACTTTTTATTCAGCAATGCAACAAATCGTATACAAAATGCCATGATAATGCCCTAGTTGATATCGCACACAAAATCACATCAAAAATCATAATCGGTTTTACATGTAAGAGGTGGCGTCATTAAATACATGTTCGAAACGAAGGTCTTAGAACCAATGTCAACTTTTACATTTGTGTTGAAAATTGCTAGATTTCATCTGTTCTTTTACCAGATATTTTTCTTGTGAAATTCTATTTATAACACTAAACATAATATTTCGGACTAACAATTCAGTGATCCTGAACTTTGGACAGTATTTTCATGGGCATCCATTGAGCCACTTAATTCGCCGTAATGTTTCTTTATTATTTTTTGTTTTGTCATTTATGATGTCAATTGTCATACTTATTTGTCGACGCAAAATATCAAAGGGAACTAAAATGCCGATACCACAGAACTATATAATGGTATTTCTGGAAGAGAAATTGTCCAACAAATTACAAAACAAACGTGATAAATTTGGCATTCATATCATAGGCTTTCTATCTTTAAGTAGTATATATTTGTATATGGTGTTAATGTACAATGTATTCCAAAATACCGTATATGCTAAAGCCTTTTCGTCTACGATCATCCCATATCCTATACTTTTCGTTGGCGGTTGTTGAGACGTTTAACCAATTGTGACGAGGATACACTCCTCACGTATTTCATTTGACTTGACTGTGGACTCACGGCGGGTGTGACCGGACGATAGGGGATGCTTACTCCTCCATGGCACCTGATCCTACCTCTTGGTTTCCAGAGGTCCGTGTTTGTCCATTTTTACCGGATTTGTATCTATGTCATGGGCATTCTATTGATTTATACTTTGGTATCTGAGATTTTTTATATCTTAATCTTTTGTCTTATGTATGAATAAGAAAACTCGCGTTTGAATGTCACATTTCCTAGTTTTACAATTCAATGACCGTGTGGACCTCCTTACGATAAATACTTCGGTCATTGACCATTCCTATGTTTGATTAGTTAAAATGCTGAATTAAATTGGACTGACTGAATTGTAGTAATATCCCCAATCACCCGCAAATGACGTTAATATTTAACAAATGATCCCATGCCAACATATGAACATTTCATATACAGAGTAAACTACTCACTGACAAATTATAGACGAAAACCACGTTTGATGTCAACGTTCAGTAAACTTTACGGTCGATATAATAGTTTTGTGTACGATTACCTTGTTTCACTTTGTGAAATGTTGAGTTGCCTGTTCGATAGAGGTTGTTGAAACGTCTGTACTAATTGTGTCGAGGATTCCTCTCGTATTTATTTCTTGTTTGACTGTGGGCTTACTGGTCGACAAGGATAGTAAATTCTCAATGGCATCTGATCCCGCCTCTTGATTTCCAGAGGATCATGTTTGTCCAGTTTTTACCAGATTCGTATCTTTATCCTGGACATCCTAAAGATTTATACCTTGGTATCTGATTTTATTTTTATATACAGTATATTTACAAGTTGTTAACAATTATTTTGTTTGGACATAACTGCATCAATAACCGTTCTTCAATTTGGGTTGACCCTATTTCTTGAACCAGTATTCACCATGCTGGTATTTTGTCTTCTGGAATTCAGGAAATAAAATAAACATATTCATATCATTAGTATATATACAAAATCAAATAACAAAATATTAAACGTTATATTAGGTTTCACGTGGCCATTCAAAAAGTCAAAGTTGGTTTCAGGTATTACGCAGGATTATCTCCTATTAAGCGTTTACACCTGCCCCGAATTTATCGTCAAATTCAATTGAAAAAAGTGAGGAATAAATGTTGAGATGATCTACAGAATTACATATTTAGTTATTTTTATTTGAGAAAATTTGAAAAACGAAGTCATTTTACTTATTAATCATTTTATCAGTAGTAATATTATTGCAATCGTTGTTATCTTTATTATTTTTTTAATTTTATTATTATTGTTATTATTATTATTATTATTATTATTATTATTATTATTATTATTGGTGTTGTTGAATTACGCTATTATCATTGTAATTCTTCTTCGTCGGCTTATACGAATGATAATATTATACACATGTACGGTTCAAAATTCCACTATATAAGTAGATGGATGACTTGGGCAAAGTTTTATTTGCAAGATATATATTTCCCTCATTTATAACACAGGGTTGAAATATGTATTAGGATTTTTTTTAAATGTAAAAAGTGAGTATATGATTATAGTCGCAAAATACTCATTATATAAATGAAAGATATCTGATTTAGTTATGTTATATTTTTTACGGAACATTCTATTGTAGAACTCCCCCGTAAACGTCTCATCAGATAACACCACTTTTTATATTATTGATACCACGGTTGAAGAAAATAGTGTGATATTGACTTCTCATATAGTAAACAACTGGCAAAAATTGGAATTTTCACAAACATATACATAATTATTTGAAAGCTATTTACGTGTTAATGGTTATTTTATTATGATGAAGAAGATAAAAGCATTATCTATAACTCAGGTATATATAACAGTAATTGATAGGTATTGCAATAAACCATTAATCACTCCAAACATTTATTTTCAAATAATGTCCTAAACAAACATTCAGATTGTACTTTTTATCTCTACTTCATATTTGTAGAGTTACTCATAGTATTGATTCATACAGCCACAAGATATTGAAATACTAGGTTTTTTTATTTATATATCAATTTATTCATCGAAGCAAGGTATTATTATTTTTCCAAGAATTTCACACACACATATATATATATATATATATATATATATATATATATATATATATATATATATATATATATATATATGACGTTGATGTTGTAACACTGAAACAAATTATAGACTTTGTTTTATATTAGTTTTGGTTTTCCATTGTTTAGTTGAAATCAAGTCCTACCTTAATGTAAGTAAAGACTTAACAGTTTATCGAAAACATGAATCTAACTAGTAAAAATGAAAAAGGTACCAATTAATTATAAATAGATACCACAGTATTTATCTTGAGGATACATTTGATACAAATCATGTAAATACTGGACAAACACTGACCTAAAACAAGTTAAGAAAATGTAAACTTAATGCTATTTTTTCATTCAATAGATTTTCCAGGGTTGCGGCAGCGTATATATACTATTTTCCCCCACCATAGAGATCAATATTATATAAACTTCACCCTGCCGTGTTGTTGCGCACTATATAATATTATCGGTAAACATTCACAAATACAACAATTGTCAAACAAAGACTTATGAGCCAAATCATGCGTATGGATTACCCGTACCAGTCTAGATTGTCTCTTGTCCTCTAAACAATACCTAGAGAATGGTAGTGCAACTCCCAGTAGGTGATCATTGCTTTTTTGTCTGCAGGTTTATGGATAGTTTGACATTAAAAGCACCCTGATGCATTTCATGTACTGATATCGAGAGAATGGCAGTGCAACTCCCAGTAGGTGATCTTTGCTTTTTTGCCAGCAGGTTTATAGATATTTTGACACTGAATGCACCCTCATACATTTCATGTACAGATCGATATTTATATAAGAACGACACTTACCACAATTCTCTGGATTTTTTTTTATAACAAGTCATTCAGATTTCAATCGTTAATGACATTCAGATATTAGTGACATAAAACGAGGTATGTTAGAGTGTTAGAGAAAGAGAGAGAGAGAGAGAGAAAGAGAGAGAGAGAATTGTTTAGCGTTCCCTTGAAAATCACATCTCGGGTTCCGAGCATGCGGAATCAGTAATAAAATTCGCAAGTCTATCAAATGTTTGTCTTAAAATACAGTCCGGTATCGGAGTGAACGTGGCGCGATAAGTAATACTCACTGCATTGGTATAAATTTCATACTACCATCAACTTTAGGTATTATCATTGTCATGGCTTCATGACACTTGTAAATATAAGCACTGGTATAAGTTAATGATACCAATAAATATATGCTTTGGAATAGGGGAAGATACGTGAACAAGCGTTAGGGAATCGCGCTATCAACCACGAAGCGTCAATGCAAATTTGAAATCCACTGGAACCTAATCTAATTGTATGAGAAAAAGTTTACTTGTGGAATGCCGATGGTCTCTTCCCCGGGCCTCCACGATATAACCGAAAAAATGTCGATTGGTGTAAAATATGATAAAATAAAACAAACATTGACATAAAATAATATTAGTATGGTCATGCCACTGGTAAATATTATCACTGGCATAGGTTCATGGCATGGTCAAGTGATTATTACTTGTAAATAACGGCATATATACCATGGATATTAGATCACGGATGATTCAATCTATGTTAGTACTCCTATAATACAAAAAAAGAAATATCCAGAGACCTATGGAATCATCATGCCGCTACTGGGGATTTAACTTTCGACCTACGGTACCAAACGCTTGGATAACATGCACCCTATTCACTCCGTCGTCTGTGTATTTATAAAATGAATGTTTAGGGTATATACGCAGTTGGTCATAAGTCATAATTGCTCTTGAGACACTGACATTTATTCTTTTGCATTGTACTTTTGTCATTTTATAAAATTCAATTTAGGTAGCTGGAAATAAAGTACAATGCAATTATACTTTTATTGAAACTGAATTTTCCCCCGCCGAAAAACAAAAACCAGATTAAGAATAAATGAACGGTTTGTCTATAATCTGCCGCTATATCAACAAGACCAAAACTGTTTGGTAGCAAATAATATCAACATAAAGAATCTATTTTTACTTTCATTTGATTGTTTTTAGGTCATAAATACTTACAAAGGACTGAAATGGTGGTCTCTGACAGTCATGACAATGTTTTTACATTGAAGCGACGTTTCGGCGTTTCGGCCAGTGATGATGAGAAACAGTATTTGTTGGCCAATAAATGAATTGTCGTTATTGGTTTATTGCTTATTAATGGCTGTTCTGACAGTGACATGGCGGATAAAGTACGAAACAGTGCGACGGTAGCGTAAATCGTGTATGTAAAGCAATCAGGGAACATACATTAAACAGAAACGTATCCATAAGGATAAGATTGAATGAATTATATTCCGGATCTTCAGAGCCAACACTTGTGAAAGGATTTACCTTACAAAGGAGATTCTACAAGGATTTGAATTTCATCGGATTATTCTGAGGTATAATTTTCAAAGGATGTTTTAATCTTTATATATATTACTTTTTTACTTTTTTGTTTACATATATATATATATATTTATTATGTATTTATTTATAGGTATTTAATACAATTCTACTTTTACTTTGATTATATCTGGCATAAGTTTGAGCGACATAAATTTGCACGCACTGTTTTCTTAGATTTTTCAAGTTAGTATGTTGTTTTTTATTTGAATGCTGTTTAGCGCCGCACAATACATTTTCAGTAATATGGTGGCAGTCAAGTTGAAATGGTGGAGGAGAGAACCTGGTTACATGTAACCTCCGGTCCTCCGCAAGTAATCTAACGACCTTTCTCACAAAACCAGCTTAGTTTTCCGCTCAACTAGCGTTGACTATATTAAGATCTATAAAACCTGGGGTGAAGTCTTTCGAACCCTTCCCTGACCTAGACGAGTTTACTATTCAGGAAATAAAGCATATTATTAAAATTACACTGACTAGAGTAATTGTTCCTTCTTGTCGTCATACATAAGCTACAATCCAGCGAAGAAATGAAACGTTTTTCCCGTGCAGCTTATCATAAACGAAAAGTGATCAACTACGATAATCGAAAGGTTACTCCGAGGCGGCATCTTATGTGAATCGGACAATAGAAGTGAGGGACTTCTTAGTTTAAACTTTGGTGGTCTAACAAATGGCCAAGGAGGCTTCCTTCTGAGTTAGAAGAATGCAGTTTACTAACAAGAATATATAATGTTAGGTTATCGCGGGGCCTACAGAATATGAGCTTCTTATAATGGCGTTTTGTTGACTTACATAGTGAAATATAAAACCTGTTTGTAGGTTGTACTCAACAGATATAAAAGAGATAGACAAATAGTCTTATAAAGGAAAAACCGAATAAGAGAACATAAGAAAATAGTGAAATTAGAATAATTGTCGAGGTAGTAAAATGATTGTGATAGAGAAATGGAGGTGGAAGAGAACGGCCGATATAGAGAAATAGTCGAGATAAAGATATGGTTAAGATAAAGAAATAGTGGAGATAGAGGAATTGTTGTAATACAGAAAAATGGTCGATATAAAGGAATAGTCGAGATTGGAAAATTGTCGATATAGAGAACTGGAAGAGGTGGATAACTGGTCGAAATAGTGAACTTGTCGAGATGGAGAAGTGGTTAAACTAAAAAAACTGGTCGAGATAGAGAACTGGTCTAGATAGAGGAATGGTCGAGAGATTGTGGACTGGACAATCTAGAGAACATTTCGAGATAGAGAGCCGGTAAAGACAGAAACCGAGATATATAAATGGTCTTGTGAGAGGGGGAGATAGAGAGAAAGAGAAAATTAATCGAGATAGAGAAATAGCCGTGCTGGAGATAACAAAATGGTTGAGATAGAAAATTGATTGAGAAAGAGTATTGGTTGATATAGAATAATAGTCGAGAAAAAGATGTGGTCGAGATAGACAACTGGTCGAGATAGAACAATGGTCGAGAGATTGATGAATGGACGATATAGAAAATTAATCGAGATAGAAAAATAGACTAGAAATAGAGATATAATCGAGATAATAAACTAGGTGAGAAAAAAATATAATCGAGTTAGAAAACTAGGTGAGATAGAGAAATAATCGAGATAGAGAAATGATCGATATGGAAAAATAATCGAGATAGAGAAGTATGCGAGATGAAAAAATAATCGGGATAGAGAAATAGGCGAAATAAAGAAATAATTGAGATAGAGTAGTATACGAGACAGAAACATAATCGAGATAAAGAAATGGGCAAGATAGAAAAATAGGCGAGATAGAGAAATGGTCGCGGTAGAACAATATTCGAGATGATTAAATAGGCATAAGCATTTCAGATGTAAAAATAACTGATTAAGCGGTTAATAGACTCTCTTTGGGTCAGAGTCCTTTATCTTGTCAATTCTTAATTTTACGTCACAGTGGAAAAAAATATGGTAAAGCAAAAAATAACTATGGCCATTTTACTAATAAAAATAAAGAATACAAAATTTGTAATTCATTTAACTTTTATTAAACTGACAACATGGATAAATAGTGATGTTTTCATGTTGTTTACTAATTGTGACCAGTTATTTCTATTTCGTTTTTATTCTTATTAAAGAATCATAGCGGACGTGACCGTTTAGGCACGGAAAGGTATTCCCTACTCTGAACTGTCCGGCTGTCTTATTCCCCAATATTATCCATTAATTTGTAAATTGTCGTCTATAATGACTTACAAATTTGGTATCTGTACTTTTCCTACTTCTCTGAATATTACTCTAACGTTATAAATAGTTCAAAATAATATAATCAAAGTACTGAAAGTACTGATACGAGTTGATGGCAATGGTGAGTTTTAATGATGTATGATACACTCAGTATACTGAATACTTTTTAATTCGGTAAAAATTGAGTTTTACAAAAAATTAAATAAAATCGGGTCAAACATTTCGTCTAATGTGAGTACTGATGACTTATTTATTAAGCAACAAACTACATAGATCAGCGATATGATTAGAAAACTGTGTGCTTATAAACATCGTTTCGTCGATATTAAATTTCTATGCGACAGGGTAGTATTACACCATTACATTATACTTCCTACCAGTAGCCTTAAATCTCAGGTCAGTACGTATCAAAGACTACCGCAAGTTCCTCATTAGTTTGGATCACATGAATTAGGAATGACGCAACTTCTATGTTTAACTTCACAGACAGATCTTGGCAATACACAGTATGGGAAACTCGACTAAAACTCATTTGCATATTGATCGTGCGCAAGAATTGTTAACAGTCCAAGGGACGCCGAACTGACCTTTAATAGCATATATTTCAACAGATCTTGTAGACCTATATTTTTCAGCGAATTGTTACTATATTTTCGTCATAAAAAGCAAAAATATACGAATAAAAGTGTGATTTGGAAATTTCAATCTTGAAGTCGAGTTCATGTCGCTGAAATGCACATATATGTGTAATTTTGCTTCAATATAATGTGTTATTAAGCCCAAAATGTGCATTGACTTTTTTCATAATAAACAACGTAGCATTACATAACTGCGTTGATATTCCTTCAACTCGTAAAAACGAATCATAAATGATAGTAATGATACCATTGATACCGCCTAAAACTATCACATCTCCCTTTTCGGTCAGAAATTTCCTGAAACTTGACGAGAAGATATTTTGAATGCTATTAAGCATGATTCATTATTTTTATTGTAGCCAGGTTGTAGTAGTGGTGGTGAGTGTGAAATCACAATCTTAACATTTTGTACAGATGAAATATAGTGTCGATCACTTTACATATAAATAGTACCAAACACATGCATACCAGTTTTAAGACAATCATTATGAAATGCAGTTGGCATAATCGAGCTGGAAGTCGATGCAGTTTTGTCTGGCACGAATTTTGAAAACAAAATATAAGTTTGACATTATGTTTATGCTATTTGTACAATTTGTGTGTTTGTGTGTGTGTGTGTGTGTGTGATACAAGAACGATTGAAAATATCGTCAGTTTGCCATGATGCATTGTTTTCTTTGCAGTAGGACCATGAAAATTCCGTGTGTGGTTTTGTTGTTCAGTTTGTCAATCGTGTCCTCCATGACAATATGGAAACCTCCATCAGCGCCAATTGGAAGCTCAGCATATTCGTTACAGGTAGAATATTTTATTATTTACTGCTAGGTCAGACATCAATATTCTGATTTATTGTAATGTGGTATTCATAGCTTAAAAACCATCCTTTTTCTTGTTATACTTCTATCAATCACAATAACATGTCTAAGAATATCATTGTACAATTTTGTTTTTGCAATCGCTCCCGTAATTTACGGCAACGTTTATGTTGTTTTGCAAATCCAAATATGTCATACGCGATATGTGTTTGACTATTTAAGTATTCATATGCTTTTAGATTTGAAGTGAACCTACTGTTATGTGAGAATTCGTGTATAAATGTCACTCTTTTGTAATATTGTGGATGTTTATTTATGTTATAAAAACAACAATCACACGGTTTGTCTTATCAAACCCAATTTGACAAATAATGAATGCAAGGTTTGTAGTATTACATAAACATCTTTTTTTCTGTTTACAACTTCATTTTCTAAAGTGAAATAAAAACCAGGAATCTGTAATCATACACAACTATTTGCACTTACATCTTTATATAGTTTATAATAATAATAATAATGAAAACAAAATAGCAAAATACTATCCATTATTACATAATAATGATAATAATAATAATAATAATACTAATAATAATAATAATATTTAATAATAATAATAATTTTTAATAATAATAAAAATAATAAATAATGATAATAATATTTAATAATAATAAAAATAATAATAATAATAATAATAATAATAATAATCAAATTTAATTATAATAATAATAATAATAATAATAATGATTATAAATTGTTATTATTACTATTCCCATCATTTCCTGGACGACATTGTACAGAGTACAATATATCTATTTTTATAATCATTGTAATACTCATCAATTACATGTCGATTTTCACCATTTCACCATTTTATTAATATCAGTGCCAGCCGATTTATTTTTATTACAAAAGTGACACTTCGTTCAGATTCCTTTATTCCAATTCAAAACTTCTCAAAGCGTAAGATATTAATTTTACAATGGGTACTCTAAAACGGATTTAAATGTGCATTTATATTTAATATTTGACCTTGTATTATAAGCACTTTCCTGTTAGAAAATCTATTTAAAATTGCAGCTCAACTGATGGGGTCTAATTGATAGAATTTATCATATTTTATCATTATTCTATAAAATCTTAAGTATATTTACATTATTCTAAACATGTTCTATCATTTCTAATTTCATTTTGATGCTATTTTGTTGGCGGTGTTGTGGTTTATATTCCCGTTATCGGGTCATACCAATTACTTAAAACATGGGGAATGTAATTCAATTAAGCATTTTGCAATTTAGAAAAATAATTTTTCAAAAAGATGGACATTTATGGATAATCGATAAATTGATGTATGTTCCGTTACTATAAAGAGTCGTGTCGGAACCGCAAATAAATGACACGTGAGGTCAGTTCATGTACAAACAAGGAGATAGAAATTACGATATCTATATTTGCACTTAGACACCTATTCATAAATTTGACACATGATATATAAGATGATCAACATTACTGCTAATTAACTCTGAAGACGGGTGCAAAGGCATAGAATAAGGGAAATACAGACATATGTCAAATCACAACATTAGACAAATGGGTAGTCATTATTGCATTCATTTGTACGACGTACGTATATAATACGAGACCATGTTGTTTTTCCATACTTATTTCCAAAATACTTATACATCATTTCATCCGCAAAACACCATTTTAAAAATGCAAAGTTGTTGACGTATTAGATGAAATATATGAATTATTTGTTTTTCAATTTTAAAATTTAATACAACTGTAATTCATAAAGAAAAAGCGACACTATTATCAAATATAAAAGCATTGTTCTGAGCTTTAATAAGTAGTTACATAAAAGGTTTAATTTTGTAATTTGAATCATATGTAATTTCATCAATCATTTACCATTTTATTTTGAAAGTGCCACACAGAGGCTTTAAAAACTTCATAAAATTCTATTTATCATTTCTATCAAAAAGAACAAACAATCTCCACGTGTTGATATCTGCTTCTCTCTAAGGTGTACATATTAAATCGACATGTCATATAACCAGTTTATCGTGTGATAACCAGTGCCCGTATTATCTGAATGATTGATAATTAGTGGATGCATTGACATTAATACTCATACAATATGTGTTAGACGCTTCAGCTATCTTTATTGAGTATGGCGGTACGTTGGCTTTGTGATGTGGTTTGACGGACTGTACACGAACAATACATTTATATTACAATATGTACGGAGGTGAATGTTTCCTTCGGTGTTTACCATATTCGAAAGAATAATATACAGAGCGGTGCATTATATTGCCAGCAATAACATGGCGTTCTTACGCCTGATAGTGTGTCATGCTTTAATTATCGACACTATCTTCAGATTATCTAGACCAAGAATTGTATTCGCCACTCCAAAATTTACAGTGTCCATGCTTGTCGCTGTTTTAGTGTACGAATGGTTTCTTAGTTATAGTTTTTACCTTCCATTTATATTAAAAAATGCAATTGTTGCTACTAGTATTAGATATACTTCATACATTTGCATAATGCAAATAAATGACTATCGGCTAGGACAAAATTTGGCCGTGTCATGTCATTTTAGTGCTTCATATATTTATTTTCATGAATCTATTTTCATGTATCTATGAGTGTTGTTGGATTACGTGCTTTGTATATATATATATATATATATATATATATATATATATATATATATATATATATATATATATATATATATTCCTGATAAATTGATACTTCTTTTACATTTAGAGGGATGCGGTATTGTGTATTTATGTCTTAAATGTATGCTCGCTTCCATAAACTATAAATGTATATTGTTCTAACATATTGTGTATGATGTGTATCATTTTAGAAAATATATTACTGTCTATCTCATTGGATGAAGCGTATCGCCCAAACGGGGGCGTTGATAGATTTATGTTAGTTTGTGAAATGACCGAAATAGCTAATACATTGTATTTTTTTCCATTATCTCATGACCACGTTATTCAAAGTAATGTACCAATACTTGTGGACGGACTAGAAAAAACGTGACCTTTGAATATGTTGACCATATAAAAAATGACTTCCTACATGAAGTAAAGTTAGTATGATCGTTCTTGTATCATTTCTATCATTTTTGTATTTTTCTGTTATTTTTTACCGTTTACATTTACCAAAGTATATTCCAAATTGGTTGGGCTGTCTTGTGTTTTCCGCATAATATCTTTTATGAAGCGTAAATTATTTACATTTTTAAAAAGCCAACAAGTATACTTAAGAAAATGTCAGTGATTCATAATTTACTATCATTTGAAATCGCATATTTTGTCACTGATTTACTCATTAATTGCTCTTGTATCTATACTCCATGATTCAGTTACTAAAATGAGGGTATACAAAAATAATAATAGCAAGTGTAAAATGACCACGGTAACGTCATACAAACATTCAACAGAAAACATGTGTGTTATCATTTAGCATTTTTCTTTATTATTGTCAATTACAATTTACATTTCCACAAATCGGTAAGTGTAGGAGAGTTTTCATTTGTGAGCTTAAGCAGCTTTGGGTAATTCATTCGAACTTTGGATATTCATTCTTTAAATTGTCAATTTATTTGTTTATATGAAATAAAAATGTCGTCATTTTACTTTGGGTCCAACTTTCTATCTATCTATCTATCTGTCTACAAGTCTGTATCATTCTTTTATTGTTTATCCAGCTACCTGCCTGTCTGTCTATATATCTATCTATCTATCTAGCTGCCAATCTGTCTGTCTGTCTATTTGTTTATCTATCTATATATATATATATATATATATATATATATATATATATATATATATATATATATATATCTATCTATCTATCTTTATGTCGGTATATCTATCTATCTATCTATCTATCTATCTATCTATCTATCCTATTTATCTATTAATCTATCTATCTATCTTGACGTATTTATTTATCTACATTTTTGTCAATCCTTCATCTTTTCGATCATATTAACGATGTATTTACACGGAAATATTTTACATTGTTTTATTATCACATTAGATGTCTCGAAAATCAGCATTTCCACCAAGGTCAAGAAACGTATCGGGTCGAAATGTAATGACAGTCACGATGAAGAAGTCTGAATCAACATCCAGCAGTACCAACAAGCAAACAAATGAACCAATCATTACATCCAGCAGTACCAACAAACAAACAAATGAACCAGTCATCACATCCAGCAGTACCAACAAACAAACAAATGAACCAATCATTACACCCAGCAGTACCAACAAACAAACAAATGAACCAATCATCACATCCAGCAGTACCAACAAACAAACAAATGAACCAATCATCACATCCAGCAGTACCAACAAACAAACAAATGAACCAATCATCACATCCAGCAGTACCAACAAACAAACAAATGAACCAATCATCACATCCAGCAGTACCAACAAACAAACAAATGAACCAATCATTACATCCAGCAGTACCAACAAACAAACAAATGGAAAAAGCTTTACATCCAGCAGTACAAATAAACGAACAAATGGACCAGTCATTACATCAAAAACCATAGTGATAAAATCATCTTCAACTGGGGCAGGCCTTGACTCAAACCTTATTCCTCCTGAATCAGCAAATTTGCTCAAAGTTGCAGATGTACCAATGCGAACGATACGGATCTTTACTCAAAAGACGTCTTCCGGTGACTGGGCAGACGATACCACATCGGTCTTAAATGAAAAGACAAGTTCCTCGTCCTCCACTGGCGAGAGAATCAGTACTGTGAACTCTCCTGTGAACACGAATGGTCTGTATTTAGTTACAGCATCTAAAACTACCACAGATGACGGGTCGGTAAAGAAGATAACGACAGTCAAAACATTTAAATCAACTAATTCAGCGACTAACACAGCAAAGTCTGTTGGACAAGAGAAAAACGTGATAACACAGGACACGTCGATTACAGATTCATCATCTATGCCTGTACAACCTCTACCAGAATCAATATTGAAGACACAGGAGACATCATCTACAGTACTTGCAGAAGACACCTCTGCACCTGCAACTTTTCTCAAAAGTTCTGTAGATGACACAATCAAAACCATAGCCAAACCTGTAATTAGTGTTCCAGACTCGACCAATAGTGTTTCACAACCAGACACATCTATTAGTGTTGCTACTAATAGCATCTCTGATCCGCTGACGCCTATTGTGGACTCTGCTAATATTGTCTCAACATTGGACGTTTCTGGATCAACAAATTCTATTCTTCAGCCCGATGTCAATCTCGATCTTAGTGCAGTCGGCGGTGGTACATCACAGCATTCTTTGAACCTCATTAATACCATCAATGGTGTATCTCTACCAAACCCAGTTGTGGTGAGCAGAATATTTAAATTTCTAGAAAAAAACGAGTAAGGGGTACACTAAGTTTATATCTATTAACATATTAAGTCGTTTATTAGTCGATCACTGCACGTCTGTATTTAAAAAGAACACCTAGAACTATAGAGCACCTGTTGTTTTCTTTTAGTTTATATATATTATCACGCACCTGTTTAATAGATGCTGTAGATACAATCACGACTGACCGAGCAGGTTTACTAAACAATATACACGAAGTAGTCAGCAGTTGTCACGTCTAGTTATTCGGTCTACTTCACACGTACACTATTTCCCTTAGAAAATTGCAATGTTACAGATTGTTTATATTATATATTATATTGGCTACGATAATTCCTGTCTAATATTAACTTTGTATTAAGTGGTTAAATAAAATTGATACAACTAACAATGCATGATTTTTGTTATTTTTGTAATGGTTTTGCTGTTAGCAAATAATTCGTAATTAACTTTCAGGTGTGGTCAGATGTTAATAACAATTAACTACAAATTGTTTCTGAGCTAAAAAAATAACAATTTGGCACCAACTGTAATATGTTGCACAACATTCCTTCACTTCCCAATAAATCAAATAATCTTATAACCAATAACATTTCGCGCCTTTGCTTCGACGCATGTCCTGATACCGCCTCTTGATTTCCAGAGGTCCGTGTTTGTTGATTTTTTACCAAATCTGAGTATATTTCCTGACGAATACTTGGGTATCTGATATCTAATTTACCATCAGAATCCGGTTCGTACACCATTGAAAATATAAGTCAGTGGATTTAATTTATTGCTTTCGGTAAATTGGCATATCTATCTATCTATCTAATTATCTAATTATCTATCTATCTATCTATCTATCTATCTATCTATCTATCTATCTATCTATATGTCTGTGTATCTATCTATCTATCTATCTGTATGTCTGTATATCTATCTATCTATCTATCTATCTATCTATCTATCTATCTATCATTTAAAGTTTTCTTGCCGTGTCTGTAAACGCATATTAATCCATATTGTAATAAACTGAAACAGAAAGTAACTTACATTCCAAAACTGTAACTAATACCCCAAAATCATCACTCCCTTGTATGTGGCGGTAAAATTTTATTGTTGTATATGACAGTTTTATCGCTGGCCGGATAATAAATACTTTGAATAGAAAATGTCAATACGCCTTCACTCTATCGAAACTGAGGCCCCGTATGTCCTCTAGTACACATTATTATGCGTAGAATAATTATAAAAAAAATACAATTTTGAACATAATTTATTGCAAAAAGTGTTGTTTATGCATCGATCTATTCATCAACGGTCAAGGCAAATCTTAGTATGTTGTCTGCGCCAACTAAAATTATACGAATTGCATATCACATTCATTTAAGAATATTGAATGTTTGTTTTTTTATTTCAACTATTTCAATTTTAATTATCATTCATATATTTATTGATTTTATTATTATTATTATTATTACTAGGACCAGAATCAGCCGACGATTGGTGTTCCTGAATTATTGACGGTGACGTCAGATGCAGCTAAAGATGTGGTGGAGACTGTTGCAGATATGTCAGATAGCATGATACAAAATATCGCCGAAATACCTTCCAAAGTAACTGAGAACCTTGTCGACGCGGCAGCGAGTGTTACAGATGTAGGAGGCAGTGTGAATGATATCGTCGAAAAAGTTGGAGAAACAGCAAATGACCTTACAGGTGGTATTGTTGATGCCGCTGCAAACGTTCAAGATAATATGGCTGACATAGCAGGTAATGCAGTAGACAATTTAAATGATGTTGCCGGCAGTATTATGGACAAAGTAGGTGACATGTCAAACGATATCGTTGAAAATATAGCGGCTGTTGGCATGGGCGAGGGTATCGCCGACGGTGTATCAGATGGAGTGGAGAATATTGTCGACAATACCGGTGATATTGTTGAAAATGTTGCTGAGTCTATAAGTGATACAATCGGTGATGTTGTTGATGATATACCTCTTCCCCCTCCAGTTGGGCTGTCTGATTCTGATAATATGATAGACGATTCTGGTGAAATATATAAAACAATCAGCACCGATGGCAAAGTCATCGATAAGTCTATGGAAGGAATGGCCAAAGACGACTGGGTCGATGAATCAAAGAACGACACAGATAGTTCAAAAGAGGTCGACAGCGATGACAGCTCTAAAGATTCAGATGATAGTTCTAAAACGTCCGATGACTCTAGCGATAGTTCAGATAAAACCAACAACAAAGACGACTCTTCAAGTTCCGACAACGATAGCAAAGACAGTGACAAAGACAAGAGCGATGATAGCTCTGATTCTGATAGTTCGTCAAGTTCATCGGAATCTGATGAAGACGATGATGACTTCGATTACTTTGACGATATTGACGATGCATACATTGATGACGATTCTGATGAAGACGACAAACAGAAAAATGGCCCTTTATCGGCATCCTCACGTAGTGGATTCAGTCGGGGAAATTTGAAGAGAATAGTAAAATCCATCAGGAAAAAGGGTGGAGCAGTTATATCAATGCCAGAATCTAAAACTAAAACAATGGTCCACTTCTTCTTAAAATGGAAGAAATCATTGAAGAACAAGAAGGTACAAAAGATGTTTATTCGTACACCTGACGCAACTATTGGTATTCTCAGACATCCAAGAAAACGATAAAAATAGAAATGTCTGTATAAATAAACTAAAATTTACATATTATTACAATTCCATACAGGAGGCAAAGCAACAGAAAAAAAGGTTATTCATGTCACAATTCAAATAATAGTATCACCCAGGGTCGTCAATCTCGGTTAAAAACGATTTATCGCAGTGTGATCACAAAACTTGGTATCACTAATAGAACAACCGGGAGTTTGTGAGTGTAAATAAGCATTTAAACATTTTAATATCGCCAATTCGTCTATTATCGAAGACGTCACATTGATCATCGTCGATTTCGTCTTATCGTCTGTCTGTGTATACTAAAACTTATAATTCATTAGAATGTCAGTGTAAAAACTAGAAATAGTTGTACATTACAACCTGTACACGCAGTTGCACTCAAATACAAAGACATACAAAGACTATTGACGCATTGTACAAACAAGATAAGTAGTGACCGGTGAATTTACTGTAGCTGCAAGGTATTGCAGGTAGAGTAAAAAATGAAAACAGAACAAGGAAAAATAGCACACCCCTATATTTGTTTTTGGAAAGGACAGAGCCGGAATATGTACATTTACCTACATTTATACATAATGCAAAGAACTTCATTAATGAAAAATTTGTCATGTTAAATTAGTCATAAAATGTCTATATATTTGTGTATATCCAACAATTATTGTAATTCTCTTGATGTAATTAAAATTTGATATAAAACATTAAAGTAAAAGTTTTTAGTATTTCTTCAGAAAAAGTCAATAAAGGTCAACGACTAATTTGTCACATTTATATAAATTACCCTCTAAAAATGGAGGGAGTGACTTTTATGCACATTTAAAAGTTATATACAATCTGGTTTTCACAGATTGCTAATGGCGGACTCAATGTTCCATATACGGTAAGAGGATAACTAAATATGGAGGATGTGACGTATGAGTCTATTTCAAATGTTACATATAAAATCTGGTTGGTACAAGTTGCTAACAATGGACTTAATGTTTTATATACGGAAAGAGGAGAGCTAAACATGGTGTATGAAGCGTTTAGGCCTACTCAAAGGTTATTTGAAACCTGGTTTATGCAGACAGCTAACAGGAGATTAAATGTTTTCTATACAAAAAGAGGACAATTCTTGATTGCCTTTTTAAGCCGAGTCAAACGGATTCAATACTAATTTACAATTTACAATAATAAGACATCTTACTCCATAACCATGAAAACATACAAATGTATGAACAGTGTAGGCATTAATCAGATTATAGACAAATATGGTGATCTTTATTCAAATACGGACATCTAATAATCCAAATGTGGGACGAGGAACATTTTATCCTGCTTGAATTAAATTGTGTTAAACGTCATTCATGGTAATTATTTTGTCGTGCTTAAGTGCACAGATCAGAGACTTTGGGGCAACTTGTCAAAACCCAAATTAACTCGGCGGCCCCTTTTACTTGAGGAGAGAGTAGTTTCTTGAAGTGGCATTAGCTGTTTTTACCAAAACAATATTTTGATTTATTTTTACTTGTACTTTGTGTACAATAACAAATAAGAGATATACACAGGCAATATAATTCTAATATTCCCAGATATTTTGTGAAACAAATTTAGGTCCATTGCCGTATGCATATGTAAAAAAGTAAGGTCGAATTTATCATTTGCAAACGAATGATTAAAAAAATGTGTTTTCAAGTAATTTTCACAAAATATACAGGAATTTGATACTTTTATGCCTGTGTATATATTTCTTGTATGTCAATCTAAGTAAAAAGAAAGACTTCATATGGGAAACCACAGCTCCCGCTTTGACAACTCAAATTCGTTTGATATTGGCACACATAAATTAAAAACAAAACTATAAAATTGGTTCTAATCAAGGTCTTATGACAGACACTTCATCAATTGGTAATGAGGCTGAAAATGTGTATAAAGACATTGTTCCTCGAACAATTTACTAAACAGGTAGTATTCCCGCATAGAAATGATATTGATAAAAAGTGGTTTCGTGTATAATTTCGTTATGAATAAATAAATATATATATATATATATATAGATAGATATATAGATAACGTTTATTAAATGTGACCTTAAACAGGGATTTTGGGGATTTGAAACGTTGTTATTTACAGATATGAGAATACGCAATTGACAGCCGATACTACCATATATAATGAAAGATAATTATAATACAGCGTATTTATAAAAATAAGTCCTAATAAAGCTAAGGGAGATATATGTACACGTCACAATGCCACAAATATGTCGTATGATTTATAAACTAGAGGATCTAACACGATTATAGTCAGCAATGACTTTCATCAAAGTTATTCGATAATCGAGCATAACTAGATCAACGCCTGTCATCTTACAGACACGAGTTATTTACAGGTATGGATATATTATGGAGGGTCATCCTAGGTACACAACTTAGTTTACTATCGAGTATAAAAACGACGAGTCTGGACTTCATTATATATATATATATATGTGTGTGTGTGTGTGTGTGTGTGTGTGTGTGTGTGTGTGTGTGTGTGTGTGTGTGTGTGTGTGTGTGTGTGTGTGAGACCCATTGGCTGAGAAAAGGGTCCTTAGGACAATTTTGGGGGGAAATGTGATTTGTATGTGTTCAGAAACTAGAACATATGAGGATTCCAAAATTATATAATTTAATGTACTTCCGGTAAATATTCTTTGCATAAATAGCGCTCAAAAGTGGGGAGTATCGTCCCAGTAATACAATAACGTCATGAAAACGCAATGATATGATAACGTCATTATAACGTCGTATTGTATCATCATGCATGTCCATTTCATCTTATGTTCTATAGTTGACTGTTATGTCTGATTTATTGAAATTGAAAGAAATACTCAATATTTAGTCTCTCGGTATATTAATGAGGAGGATTACCAACATTTTCAATCTGAAAATTAAAATAAAACACAAACACTAAATTTCAGCAATTGAACAGTAAATTTTTAATACATCGCCATGTAAACTAATGTGATCAAAATAATATAAAATCCCATAATTGATGTGAAAATTGTGTATACTGAATGCCATGATGAAAATAATAAGATTGCAACAGAGTTAATAAATAAAAGTTATGAAGAAAATAAAGGCAGTATTGTAGATTCTGCTTAATTCTATACATTTAAATGTTAACATATAATTATTGAAAAACGTAAGTTGTAATCACATGTTACAGAGATGCATGCAATGAAAAAAGTTAAATTATTTAATAAATTTAGATTTAAATTTTTTTTTTTTTTTAATTATAAACTGTACTGCATGTAGATCTAGTAAAATATTAATTTTTACGAGTTGATGGAACATCAACACAGTTATGTTATGCCAAGTTGTTTATTGGGTATAGGTCAAAGCACATTTTGCAGTATGGGGTTAATAACACACTATATTGACGGGGAATTACACATGTATGTGCATTTCAACAGCATAAACTCAACTTCAATATCAAAATTTCCAAATCACACTTTTATTCGTATATTTTTTGTTTTTAAAATGACGAAAATATAGTAACAAATCACTGAAAAATATAGGTCTACAAGACTTGTTGAAATATATGCTATTAAAGGTCAGTTTGACGTCCTTTATGAATTTTAAGATGTTATAAATTTGCTTTAGAATGTTACTTTTCAATCATATTTAACATTATACTCCTGTGATAGAATTGACATTAAAAGTGATTGACTGAACTGTTCACAATTCTTGCGCAGGATTCATATGCAAATGAGCTTTGGTCAAGTTTCCCGTACTGTGTATTGGCAAGATATCTGGCTGTGAAAATGGACATAGAAGTTCCATCCTTACTCAACAGATGAGAAACTCGCGGCAGTCTCTGAAGTTGGGAAAATGTTTTACATACACATATACTGACCTAGAGATTTAAGGCTACTGATGGGAAGTATAGCGTAAGAGTACAATACTGTCGTGTCGCATAGAAATTTAATATCGATGAAACGATGTTTATAAGCACAAGATTTTGTAACCATAACACTGATTTATGTAGTTTGTTGCAAAATAAATAAGCCATCAGTACTCACGTTAGGCCAAATGCCTGTCCCGCTTTTGAGTTACTTTTTTTCTAAAACCTAATTTTACTGTATTAAAAAGTAATTTAAAATTCAACCTATAACCTATTCCCATGTGATATAAATTGTAAAAAAAAATATGAAAAAATTGCGATGTTTTCATTGTCAGTATTGTTCTTATTTGAAATGAAATTGGGTGATTATCACATGTTTTGCTAATTTGGAAATAGCATGCATTTTCTCAGTGAAAGTTTGTGACAGTTAATTCAAAATTTACAAAATGACATTGGTACTCCTTATTGAAATTAACCTGCAATATATTTCAAGCACATGAAATAAATGCATACATTGTGTTTACTCACATGCCTTTATGGTAACAGTTCTTGAACACATGTCCAGACATGGTCATGTGGCAAACTCTATATAAATATATATATATATACTGAAGAGATATACATGTAATTTCAGGCACACAGTACTCTCATGCCTATTCTTCAGTTGGATGGTCATTAGCAATAACATCCTCAACCTGTGGCATGGGGCAAAGCAAATCCTTTTGTTGCTCTTTAACAAATGAACGGATATTCCGATACAAATACCAAGCTCTTATGTCAGAAATACCAGCAGGTTGCAATACTGTAGGTTCAGTGTGTGGAATTTCTTTTCCCTTCTTAAGGAGTCGCACTTCCACAACCTCTCCATTATGTGATTTCTTTACTTTAACTCTGCCTGCCAATGAAATGTAACATACATAAACATTTAACTGTCATTGCTGTACTAGGAGATGAGAAAATAAATGAAGGTCAAACACATAAACACTCAAAATAAAATAACAACACATCTAATAAATATTATAAACATACTACCAAAGTTATAATGCTCAAGACGATATCGTTTCTGTCAATTAGACTTCATCAGTTGAGCTCCAATTTAAAAGTTATTTTCGAAAGAGAAAGTGGTATTATACAAGGCCAAATGATATCCCTAAAAGTATAGCCGAAATCCGTCTAAGAGTAACCACTGTAAAAAATGACTATCTTAGCTTTAGAAAAAATTTGGAATTTAAATGATGTTAACAGTGCCAAATATTAATTTAATAACCAATAACATAGCTAATTTAATTTTCAGGATTTATAATTTTAGGAATACTTTAGCTTGGTCAAGGTGTTGCATAATCTGTGGTCATTTTGGACATGTTTCATAATCTCATACTCATAACATACCTGGTGTAGAGGATGAAAAATGAAAATGTTGATACTGTTGTATTCCTGGAACTGCTTGGAAAGAGTCTTTAAAAAATCCCTCCAGTTCCTCCACCTCCATGAATTTTCTGACATATCTGAGTATAATTGAACTTTATTGTGAGGTGATGATAATTGTATGCACTCTTTTAAGTCACTCAAACTATCTGTATCACTTGTGCGAATTCTCCGTTTTGCAACCACAAACATTCCATCGACCAGACATCTTGCATGATACGGCTTCATGAAGTGAAGGTGGATGTCCTCATGTAGCCCATTACCAACCCTCCATGCTAAATAACTTGTTATGATCTAAAATAATAAGTGAAAATATTGTTTCAATCAACACATGTACATTTACTTACCAGTACTAAGAGATGCAAAAACTTTCATCAGTTGAAACATGCATCTCTAGTATAATACTCATATATAGAAATGTTATACAGTGAAACCTGTCTATAAATACCACCAAGGCAAAAGGATCAAATAAATCTTTATAAGCATTTTGTTATTCTATTTGCTCAGTGGAATTATACATAAATGGTAGGTTTGAGACCACAGAAAACCAATCTTTAAGACCAGGTGATTGTTATAAACAGTTGGCACTATACAGAGGTACAAATCAATAGCAGTGGACTATTTTGGATACAGGAAAACAATCTTTATGAACATGTCTTTGTATACAGTTGTTCCCTAAGGCAGGTTTTAATGTAGTTATAGTGCATTTTCTATACTGCTAAATTTTTTAATTGACTCAATCTAGCTGTAGGTTAATCAGTAAATTAGTAATTTAGGCTCTTATATAATAAAAGTAGGTCATGTTTAAGATAAAAATAAGTATTACAAAAGTAATAAAAACAAATGTACATGCTTATTATTGTAATGTTACCTGATTTTTATTCTGGCCACCACAATTATCAGCATTTAGGAAGCAGGTCTTCTCACCTTCACCATGAGTAGCAAAGTAATGATGCAGCATTGATACCACAGAGTTGGCTGAATGGCTATGGAGTCCATCTATTCCCATGCACTGTTCTTCCCCAAATACATAGTTTGTTTGTGTTGATCTGCCATCATTGCATATGCCAAATAGATTTGCTTTGTAAAGTGATCTGAATTTGTAAAATATTTACAATTTTTTTTTATAAAATATGGGACTTAGCACTAAAATCTAAATATATTGATATATATTAACAATTACTTCATACAGAAATTTCAAACATTTAATTTTCAAGTATTTTTAAAACCAAATTTTCAAGAAGTCAAGTGATTTTTTTCACTATGGAGACATACAATAGAACTATGTATGTGCATATATCTATAAGCTAACATTGGTTGAAATTATTCTTTTATGGCTCATGGGTTTACTACTCGTGTAAACCCCAATGGCCATAGATGAAGAGTAAGGGCTTTCAGTTCCTTAATTGACTTTAAAGAACCTGTTCTTTGGGTAGTTTTCCATAAGTTATTTGAACCACCAAAAGAGAGAGAGAGAGAGAGAGAGAGAGTGTGTGTGTGTGTGTGTGTAAGCAAATGAATAAAAGTCTTAAACCAACTTTCAATAACATGTAAAAATGTACAATAATTCAATTTACCTGAAGAAGAGTACACCTTCCTGTCTACAGTGGCTTGGTAACAGTACACTTTGCGCATAGTCAAAGGTGTAGTGAGCATGGCGGAGATCTTGGGATGCTGGAGGTACTGGTTCTGATGGTAATGGATTATCACCAAGCTCAAGTGATGCAGCATGACACCTCTGTTTGTACACATTTCGTTTTCCCTGAGTACATGATCTGACAAGTTTTGAGATGCATCTAACTTTTCATCTTCAGTTACAGCCTGAAAATGTATTATTGGAAAGTCTATAGCCTCAATATAGTTTTTAACATACATATGAATTAAAATCAACTGCAGGTCTTGAAAATCTGCCATAATATAGTTATGTAAGGGTATAATGGGATTTTTCTATAGGGGTTCACAATCAATCTATAATACATACATATATTTTAATAACCATAAAAAATTTAAGAATATAAAACTTTCGTGTTACATGTGCCTGTATATAGAGATACATAGCATTTAAACTAACTTAAATAAGGCCAAGCTTAAAAAATGTCAAACATGTTGTTCGCTCTTTTCTGATCCCACCATGTTTAACTCCGTTCATGTAGGTAGTCCAAAATTTTTTTTTTCTGTTCATGAAATATGACATGACTATGTCTAGTTTACATACCTGGTGAGAAACTGGACAATGCATTTGACATTGTCGTAGGTAACAGCATGCTTAGGGGTTCTGTTGGTATTTCCATGAACACGGGGGACTGCGCCATACTTTAGAAATGTTCACGAACATTTTTTAGGTAGTGAATGTTTATATTATTCACAAACATGAAGCAAAAAATACAAACACTCTGATTGTTATATTGGTAATCAAACTTGTGCCTCTTCCGTGAACCTTTTCTCGTTTCGTTTCCTTTACTGACCCCACATGCCTGCAGCCATGCACGGGAATGAGCGCAGGCGAGCTTTTTGTTTCCGCGCGAATACGTTACAAAATTAGAAATATTACGTCAGACGGAATTCCCTGTTTTATCACATTTCATTGGCCATGTCGTAAGGACCATTTTCTCAGCCGCTGGCTCATATATATATATATATATATATATATATAGATATAGATATAAAGTCATGTATCAGAGGTCCCATATCCTAAAAGTTATCAAATTTATATTGTACTGGTTATAATGTAAAGAAACAGTCCATTTAATTAAACCAACAGAACAGAAACAAAGTAAAACCAAATCAAATATAACACCACTTTCAGGGAAGGATGGTGAAATCTCAATCCGAGTAGACATTATTTTGTATGAGAATTGAGATTAGTGTTCCTTTTTTCTCACGTTGAAACAGTATAAAAGAATACAGTCATCTTTGTTTATAAAGAGACGACAAAAACATGAAAAGGTGCAGTTCCAGTACTTCAGAAACGATCCTCTAGGATGAGATAAAATTTTTCTCCGACTTCTCAATTCGAGGACATATTTGTCTCAAAACAAGAAATGTATCTTAAACTCAATCATTAGACCGAAGGTTTAGACACTTAATCTGACTTAGTTAAAGCGATATGAGCTGTCTATACCCGATAATACAGTTTTCCACAGGCATGTGATTGATACTGTATTGCAATTCTCCGGCGTAATCGTAGTATGCAAATGACTTCTACATCTTACACTTGGAGATCAAAGAAAACACGCGGTTTGAAGGTGCAATGCCTAATTACATATGATGCTTAGCTTTTCAACTGAATTTGAAGTTAATCTAATAAGGTAGGTTGAACATCGACTTTTATACACAGTTGGTTACTGCAAATCACACTTTTTTCTTGACACTGTAATTTTAAAAGAATTACCGAAACGTAGTTTGCGATGGTCATGATGAGTGATGAACGGTTCAAATCTACACTAAATAAAATGTGTCGAGACTTTTCAAATAATATACATACATTTATTATGTATACTTTAATTACTAATATATTTGCAGAGATAAAACGTTAAGTACTTGTGAAATAAGTGTTTTTCAACGCTTTTTAAAAATATTTGATGCAAGTCAGAATCCTGCGTATCTACATTGCTGGCTGGTGGTGTAAAGCTATTATCGCGTGATCTGCATGCGATTGTAGCATTTGTATGAATAAAAATATCAGGTAAATTTTCCAATCTTTAATGTTAGCCAAAATGATTGATAATATTACCAACAAATCCCAATGTAACTATGCGTACAGGACTACAAGGTAAATTGGCACATGTTTACAAACATGACAAGTCTAAATTAAATCATAACGGGGGAGACAGGTTACTTGTCGACAATAAACCTATTCGCGTTTCAGTAATAAATGGAATGCTTGAAAGGCAATTATTTTTATCTTTACTATCTATTTTTGGAAGATAGACCGTATTGTTTTGATTTGTGGATGAACCCGGATGTGCCACTTTACTTTGGTAGACCTGTACATCATGTTTTACAATCGTGCCGCCATGTCCGGTGGAGTTGTGCATTAGATACTGTCTGGATAATGGGAGACTATTATGTGCGTAAAACATTTTGAATGAAAGAAAAATAATTTAAGAATACGTAAATGTTTGGTTCGTATTTTTTTCAAAACAATTACTGTAAAACTGAACATATATCTACTGCCCCTTGTCACTTCAAGTCCGTAATGTAATGGCGGTAGTTGTCCAGGGTACCTTGTTATAATGGCACTTGATATAACAGCATTTTTAGTTAACGACAGAAATGTTATTGGAACGAATTTACATCCATGTTAATTTGATTGATATAACAGCATATTTGCTTTCCAAAACTGGCAATGATATTTGGCAAAAAACATGCATTTTACATGTTATAACGGCAAAGCATAAAAACTGAAAAGTTATGAATATTCTAAACATACTACCAAAGTTATAATGCTCAAGACGATATCGTTTCTGTCAATTAGACTTAATCAGTTGAGCACCAGTTAAAAAGTCATGTGCATTTTCCAAGGAGAAAGTGCTATCATAGAAGGCCAAATAATATCTCAAAAAGTATAGCCGAAATCCGTCTAACAGTATCCACTGTAAAAAATGACTATTTTAGCTTTACAAAAAAAATTGAAGTTAAATGATGTTAACAGTTAATCTGATAGAATGAAAATAAAATAAAAAGAATTTTATTTGTTGTACTCAATTTATATCATGCAATATTCAATTAAGGTTTAACATTTAAACGGGGATTAACAACAAATTATGTTCATAAAATCTTATCCTGGCGCCAAGCATGGAAATTTGATTTAATGGCAATTTTACTGGAACCCAACCTGGCCGTTATAACAAGAGTTGACTGTATTGTTCTTTAAATTTGTTGTAAAGTCACCTGCCAAGTCTTACATACGTTTATGGAAAGCGGTATTTAAATTGCATGTGAACGTTATTTTCAGAAATGATTGTTTTGTTGGCGTAGGTGCCGTCTGCTGGATATTTATGAAATATTCCATATTTATTCAAAACTTCAACAATGTTTCCCCTTTTAACATTACGATAACTGTTTATACGACAAGATAATAGGCTACTATAATTTTCCTGTAAAGATTAATTATGCATCTTGAATTTCAGATAAACAAAGCCTGCGATAGCCTGGACGCACATTTCAATCAAATTACATTCTTTAACTTAATTTTATGTCTATTGCTGTTTTATTGTCAATATACGGTTTACCTGTAGCGTTTGTTACAATGGGCTGACTTTGATATGTCATAGTACATTGGCCGAGTTATCCCGCTATCAACTGATTTGTACTTTTGCTGTTGGCCGAAATCGATGTGTGCCAAGAAAGATAAAACAATATGCAAAAATGTATACTTACTTTATATCCGGCAAACATAGATTTAGTTAATTTAGATAAATTCGATTCCCTAGATAACATCAATTGAAGAAATCGCACAACGATCATAAATTTAGTTAATTTACTAGCAAATATATATTAATTCATTTCCTAGCTATCAAAGATCGGGTTAATCTCATGGTAATAATATATTTACTTAGCACCCTATCAAGTATATAACAAGTTTATCCTATAACAAGCATAGATACAATTAATGCCTAGGAGGAATGGATTTAGTTAATCCCCTAGTAATCATATATTTAGTAAGCCAATAGCAAGCGTATATTTATCTTATGCTCTAGCAAAGTTTAGATTTAATTACTGACCAAGTATATAGAGAAGTCTTACTCTCCTGGTAAGCATATATTGATATCCTAGCAACTTTAGATTTAATTACTAACCTAGATGGGGTAGACATAGGTACCCCCTGGTTAGCACGTATTCAGTTATTCCCATAGCAAATACATTTTTTTATTTACCTCTAGCAAGTATACATTACTAAGTTGCTCCCTAACTGTAGATTTACTTTCTCTCTTAGCAGGAATATATTTAGTTAATCTCAAGAAGGCACATAATCAGTTAATAACCTGACATTTTTTTTTATTTACCTCTAGCAAGTATACATTACTGAGTTGCTCCCTAACTGTAGATTTACTTTTCTCTTAGCAGGAATATATATAGTTAATCTCAAGAAGGCACATAATCAGTTAATAACCTGACATTTTTTTATTTACCTCTAGCAAGTATACATTACTGAGTTGCTCCCTAACTGTAGATTTACTTTCTCTCTTAGCAGGAATATATTTAGTTAATCTCAAGAAGGCACATAATCAATAAATAACCTGACAAGAAAAACTTTATTGAACATGTGTTAATTGTCTTATTTTTTTTTCAATAACAGATATAAGATAGCCCCTTAGCAAACATAAATTTAAGTTAAACCATTAGCAAACATAGCTGAAGTTAACTCCTATCACGCATATAGTTAGATATTCCCTTTATAAGCATAAATCAGTCGGGACAGTTCCGACGTACGTCTTGACGTTATAAAGATGCTTAATATAGACAGGGAATTCGAATATATTACAGTATGGGAAATGCCGTAACGCAGGTCCCTGTCCGAGTTATCTCAGATACCAAATGAAACAAATAGTAGCGTTTCTTAGTCAAGCAATCTACACAAGAAGTAATCTACACAAGAAGTGAAAATCATCGTCCCTTAAACCGAATCTTCTCCGCACAAGTGAAGGTTTATCGGACCCTAAACAAACATAAATTAAACAGGGATATTCAAATAATTCATATTACGTCTTTCTCATGTCTATCATTATCGGAGGCACAAGTCATCTGTTTAGCATATTTAAAACAAAACAAAATTTAAATTGAATTTTGACATAACACCTTTTGAATTCATTTATACGAATTGCGTCAGGATCATTCACCGTTACGGTGAAATCGAGGCGTATGAAATTGATTATGTTTTAACTAAACGTCAGGTTGACAAATATGTTAAAACGAGATGTAAATATAAACACAGACCTTGTATTGTTTTCTGTCTTAGTTCATACCACAAATACAGTCATGTGCAAAAAAACTCATTATGGAACCGGTTTAAAAACCATTGAAAAATGAAAAATAATTCTTTAGGTTGGGAGGTCAGAAAGTAACATAATAAACACACTTCGTATGTTAAATTTTAACGTGACTGGCAATTAGCAAAGTTTGAAAATAAATGAAAAAAATAATTTCAGAGATCTAATGCGTAGAATAAAATGTGACCATGAAACTGCTACTAAGAGACCCTGATCTTAACAATATGATGGATCTTGTAAACAAATGCGAAAAAAAAAAAAAAAAAAAAAAAAAACAATAAAAAAGATTGCCATGGTAATTATATTCTCAAATCTATCAGTACTGCAATAGGCGTACTTTATCAAATATACAAGACGTGGTAGAATAGATAGTGTTAATGGTTTAAGTCAAGATCAATTGGATGACAACGCACGTCATATTTCTATATCAGTTTGAGGTTTGAACTGTCGAAAATGTACCATAAAAGGTCCTTTGCTTCACAAGCGCAGAATTGTAGTTGGAATCGTAGCCGACCGATACCTTATATTAATTAATATGGGTAGGAATTTAACAAAACCAAGATATTGATGTACAGTGAATGCAAGTTACAGTTCAGTGGGAAATGACCTGGCATAGTTGGAATGGCATGTAATCAAAGAACTACCTCTCTGTGACACTAGCTCCACCTATACTTTGCGACGTCTTTAATGTACGATAAACAATTTAAATAAACAGAAACCCAAGTGATTATTAAAATGTGATAGTTTGATATTACCTCAGAATCCTTGTTCGCGTGTGATCATGACTAATCTTTTGCAACTCCAAATCCCATTTTTTGTCGTGCAGTGTCCTAGACACAGGAACCTGGCGTGTGCTAAACATTATAAATCTGTGATACATGTCGATTTGATATAACCAGCGCGCCGTTTAGTTATATTTTTATCAGGTTCTCAGATTATATAATTATACTTAAATTGCCATTTTCCAATTAAAGTGATTTTTTCCTCTCTCTCTCATATTCCACCATCATCCTAATATTTCAGTTTCTTACAATTTAGTGTAAAGTTATTGAAAGTATTTGCTGATGTGATTATAAACAGTTAAATATATTTTATGGATTTGAACATTAATTTGTTGACATTTTACTTTGAACATCTCCGCCACAATTTCTCATATTTTCATTCTCAGGTGATCACTGTCTATCCATCAATTTATCTGTCTGTCTATCTGTCTGTCTATCTATCTACCTACCTATCTATCTAACTATCTATCTATCTATCTATCTATCTATCTATCGGTCTGTCTGTCTATATCTATATATAATATTAAGTCAGTTTGACAATTATGTTAGAATATTATGAAAATTTTATTTTAACATACTTAGAAAACGGAAATTTAACATTACTTCAGCTTGAAATATTTCTTTTGATGATAAGCATTACATGAATATATCGATGTTAATGAAGTCACCCTTAAATTGATCATGTATTAAATATATTAAATCCATGTCGATTGTCACCATGTGTGGAAATGATCTTGAAGAGTTGCCGTCGAGCAGTTATAGAAATAGAATACATATTATAAACTTTGACCCTTGTCACAACTTCTGAGAAATGAAATGCAGGTTTCCGCTGAATGTGAAAAAAGAAAAAGCGCATTTTACTATTGGAATTTTCCTTGACGTGATAATCTTAATTAGAATACATAAGACACGATAAACCATTCAATATATCATTTCTTAAAACAAAACAAAAACTTGTTCGACATTTCGAACAAGAATAAGACAAATACTTTGGTAAATAATCATGTGTAATAAACATGCATTTACGGTTGAATTATTACGCACGGATTCCATTTTTCCTACGCTCTTCTACTGCCTGCGTATTGTGAGTCACCTGTCGTCTGCATAGATAATCGCGGCCAACTGGAGTTAACGTCAATCTTGTCATAACACGGGTCAGCACTCCTCGACATTCTCGTAACTGTTTACATCACGGGAAATATAAATAAAAACAGAAAAACAAATGAACGTATGTTTTAATTATGTGTATTGCTATTTAAACAAGGCACTAGACAGTGTTATATGCATTCTCGAATCAACACCTGTACACAACAGTCAGGAACTATAGTTGATATCTAAAGGTAATATTACGATAATTTTTTTATCCATAATTATCACTATGGGTTTCTTCTTATATAGTGAAATTACATATACGCTTAATCAAATATTTTGATATAGTACGAATTTGTTTTTCATACCTTAAAATTGTAGATTGTATATTAACAGCGTTCTATTATTTACATAAATTATCGTATATTCTGTATCTTAATAACGGATTTAAATTAGTAAGACTAATATCCATAAATAATTTTGTCAAACTTTTTACTAAATTAATTCAGTCTTACGGGATCGTTTATTTTTGCTTTGCGTTTACGATTTAGAAAGTGGGAGCGATACTTTCACTTTTTAAAAAGAATCAATCCCTTATCCAAAAAAAAATCGTAATTTCTAATCATCATTTCCGTTATTATAATCTAAACTAAAGCTTTGTAGGATCATTGTCAGTCGACAGATTTTTCTAAAAACTATCTTTACCAATTTATATATTTATATCATCAACATATAACAGGTCAATTTTAGATAATACATTTATAATGATGATGTGCAGCCAGCGTACGAATATTTAACAAGATAAAAATCTAAATGAACATTTTATAATACATTTATTTTTGCTTATAATATTGGTACATTTAATAAAGAGATTATATAGATTTCATGAAAATTTTAGGATTTCATAGAAATTAATTAGGTTGTCATAAAACGTCTGACTTTACAAAATTGCATTGCTTGTATACCGCTCCACTAGCGGTTTCGACTTCCGGTAATGGCTCAACCTTGAAAATAAAGATGTGTCAATGCATAATTCCAGCTTGGGTCTGTGGCCATGAGGTTAGAGCATCGCGCTTTAAACCAGAAAGTCTCATTTTTTTGTCAGCACAGGTTCGAGTCCCGCTAAAACCTAAACTGATTTGTGTGAGAACGTTTCCAAGTTTACTTGCGGAAGGTCGGTGGTCTCTTCCCAGGTACATTGAAATATGGTTCCTTTCTCCACCATTAAAATCTGACCGTCACCATATAACTGAGCCTGGGGTAAACACCATTCAAAATTCTAAATGCATCATTCCATCGCATATGTCAAAATAGTGACTAGGAAGTCTCCATATAAATGGAAAAATAATTGACTTGATGTGAAAAAAGAACAAGTACATATAATTTTATATAAAAAGTGAAAAATAATCAGAGACGCAAAAGAATAAATTTCTTTCATATATTGTCGAAAAATCGTTTTGTATTTTGTTTATACGCACCGAGGGTTTGTTTTCGTACAGATGCATATGTAACTATGGACTATCAATCATTCAAAAATTATATTATCATACATTAGATTTACATATATACATACAAGAGCAATCAAGCGTGTGAGGAAATTTTCAGTATGGGAGACAACTTTTGCCAAATCCTACCGGTCAATGAAAAATGAATTTGTCAATTTGGAAAATATTTCATATCTCTCTCTTACCAACCGTATAACTATTGAGAGGTTCTTATAGAATACACAATTGAACATTGTCCTGAAGTCAATTTTATTATATATCTAGTTTGTAAAACGCCATATATATGGCGGGACGCAAAATGTTTATGCTTTAATGTGAAAATCAGAAATTGAACATAATAATTAATTACATAAAACGAAAACGTATGTAATAAATAATAGAAGAAAATTAGCAACAAATATTAATATTTGTATTTCAATTAGATGAAGCATAACATTATGATTTATAATATTCAAAACGTCCACTTGTCGCATACGTTTTGTTATCATCTCAAACACCTGCAAATGAGGTCAACGTAACCATTGATATAATTGTGAGATGGTATGTCATGGTAATGACTATCAAGTGATAGTACAATGCACTTTACACCAGGAGGTGAACTGGTGCCTTCGTGCGGGTTGGAGTGTTCAGAACTCAATCGTTTTTATTTCTAAATTGTATTCGGCACTGTTACGACTAACCACAAGTATATATTCCAAATGCGTAGATCTGATGTTTATTTTCATTCAGGATAGCCAAATTGCTGTAATGGTTTATGTTTTTGCCACATATCTATCATATACACACATTAATCATACTCCTCGTGATTCCATTATTAATACAATTATTAATCATTTATTTATTATCGTCTTTGGTTTTAGCGGGAATTTTAATGTCTTCCTGGTGTTATGTGTATCAATTAATCTACTTCGCAGTAAGAATATGAGCACTGCCTTGAATCTATAAAGACGAAAATGAAAAAATAATGGAAACATAGATAGCTAAATATATATGCCATTCGAGATATTTTGCCATTTTAGCTTTTGCATTTTATGTATATTCATTTAATTAAAGGGGCTTAGCTGTGTTTACCAAAAATATTTCGATTATTTCTACTTTTACTACTTGAACTTACAATCGTATATTCGTATATAGTGTGTGAAAATCAGGTCCAGTTTGGTATGCATATGCATATAGTAAGGTTCAATAAATCAAATCGCAAGTAAAAAATTGCCAAACAAGGTTTCTCAAGCATTTTCACAAAATGTACAGGGATTCAAGAATTTTTATATTTGTGAATATCTTTTTTGTTAGAGTATATTAGCCCAAGTACTAAACATGAAAAGACATTTGTTTGCAAAAAATTACAGCTAATGCTCCTTCAATGATTTTTTAATATTGTTGAGTGGTCTCCAATACTAAACACTAATTGCATTCTTAATTGACTCATCAAAGATATGTTATTATTCTGTTTATTAAGATATTGTAAAGTATCTATATTCGTTGTATTTGCAGGGACAACTTAGTTACAATTTTAGTTACAATCAACACAATGAAGTTAACAGTACTTTTCATGTTCATCCTTGTCGTACCGAGTACCAATGCACTGGCGTCACTTCTGAAGAGATTAATGCAAGGCAATTTATCGAATCTCTCACAAAAAGGTAACTTTTACTCTCTCTTCCTGGCATCTTTTTATTATGCCTCTAGCTGTATGCAATGTTGATTATTGGTTCATGTAAAATATTTATGTTAGTAAACTTCAAACTCAGACAACACCCTGATCTAACATCATGGTAATTTACAAGATGTGGGTCAATCAAATTGTATTTATATCAAATGATTTGAATTCAACGTAGGTTTTTAAAGTCAACATGTTATATAATTCACCATGTTCATTGTTAGATGGCGCTGTTTTACACTATTACTCTTTTATATCATTTGAAACGTTTTACTTAGCCATTTTCTTGCATGCATTCCTGTCTAATAATCCCCAAGAACATATGGCCCACAAAATATTAAAGGAAAGGTGGCGTGATTTGGTACTTGTATTTTAACTCAATACTAAGTTTGCTCAGTGATATTTAGGTGAAATAACTTATGACAGCCCTGTACCGCTTTAGAAACCTTTTTACGAGTGTATATATCACATTCTGTATTGTATTCATTTCAGATGCTAAAGCAAACACCCCTGCTCCATATCAGAATATGATGATGCCGTGGTTTGGTGCCGGAAATGGTGGTTTTGCTGGGGAATATGATGATGATAATTTGATGTCGATCTTTAATGCATTCTTTCCACGAAACAGTAACTCGGATTCAACAAATTGGATTAAAGGGGACAGAGGATATGACTCGAGCGAGGAATCAAGTGGATCAAGTGAAGAATCTGGAGAAGATTGGATAGATTTAGGAGGAGGAGAGGATGTTACAACACGGACGGCAATTACAACACCAAAACCAAATATAGACAACTACACAACGACGGCAGCAAATAAAGTAACAACTTCTGGATCATGGGTTTTAGTCACAGATGATGGAAATACTACAACACCATCTGACGATAAAAATGATGACGTAGATGAGGATACAACTATTTCTACCTCCATCCCTGTTGTAATTACTACCGAGGCATCTGGAAATAACGACAATGGTACAGATGAGAAAACAACGACAGAAGGAAGTGTTACCATTAAACCAACTACGGGGTCCACAGACGAAGAAGATAACGAAGACGGCAAAACAACGACAACGGTATCTTCAACTGATGGAAGTTTAACTTCCGGTCCCTCGACGGACTCAACAATTGAGGAAGATGGCAATGACATTTCTACAACAACTGCATCACCTTATTCGTCAACTGGCGCTGCGTCCTCCACAACTTCCGTGTTCACGACTTCACCTGGGGTTACGCTGTATACAACTTCTACCGGAAGCTTGACAATCGATAATCTTAAATCAACCGAAAAAACCATCAATGTGTCATCCACTGCTAAACCCTCTTCTACAACCACTTCTCGTCCAGTTATTACAACTACAATTCGAGGTGACACCATATTTGCGTCACTAAGTAATATCAACAGAAAAGAAGACACGGAAGACACCGAAACCGTTGAAGGAAGAGTTGGATCATTTCTCCATCGGGAAAGTGGTTTCATAACAGACACCTTGTCAAATTTAAAGGTAAATGATATGACTCACAGCAAACTAGGAGGGATACTTACTCCAAAAAATTCACCAAATGACCTTAAAGCAACATCAACTAATCAAATCCAAAACCCAAAGCCGCAAGTATTTTTCAAAATACCGTCCGCCATACCTGGGGCATCGCCTGTCGAAATCGCCATAGCAACTGCACATATGAAGGAAGGAGATGGCTGGGTTATAGTACCACCAAGTCCTAATTCGATCGTATTGGAACCTGTACAGTTACAGAACGAGAAGTCTAATACTAACTCTGTCATACCTAAACCAGTTGTAAACTCGCATTCATTTTCAACACAAAGTGTCTGAAGTTGATAAGGTATTATTATCACGTCTGGTTTAGTATATGAAGAAAGTACAATAGGATATTATGAACGAGAGGGATACATGAAACGATTTCAATTTCGTATGTGCGACAATTGGAAAAATAACAACTAGATACAATTGCATTGTTAGTGACAACCATATTCCAGATGGTTTGTAAGCAGGACTTGCGAACATCATCTTTGTGTGTTTGAGAGAGAGAGAGAGAGAGAGATAGAGATAGAGAGAGAGAGAGAGAGAGAGAGAGAGAGAGAGAGAGAGAGAGAGAGAGAGATAGAGAGAGAGAGAGAGAATTCGAAGAAATCCATTTATTGATCATAAAATTTCCTATCTCATTTATCATGTATAAAAATGCTTAACTCATTCACCATGTTTTACAGGGATTGGTGAGTTACGAGACACAGTCTTGATTACATTATTATCAAGAATACCTTATTGCTTACACATAAATATCATGATTTAAAGTCGCGTGGTTGCGTTGACCTTTTATTGTATATGAGCATTTCAAACATTGGACTCAATTTAGAACTGCTCTTGTCAAATGCTGGTCATTTGTCGAAAAACAGATTTATAACTATTTATAACTACGTTTTTGTATTTATGTTTTGTGACTATGGTGCTAATAAATTATTTCATTTTTGCAAAAGTTGTTTACTGTTTTTCATGTCTTGTCGATAATTTATGTGTTAAATCTTTACAACATTAGGTAAAACATGGATCACTATTATGACGTACAAAACTCAAAAATGTAAATGTCGTTTTCTACAGATCATGATATATTTGTTGTTGGCACATATAAATACATTACTTTTCCATAAACAATGCTTGAAAGTTTAAAGGGATTTTTTCTTTTAATGAAGCGTTAGAATAAATTAAGTCGAACAACGTTCTTTGATGACTTCATGTTTGAGCAATGGTATTTTGAACATGTGCGGTATTTCGTTGTCGGTGGGTTTTATCTCGAGATTTGCAGTTATCTGAATACCCCTAATTTCTACTATTACAAATTCACAACATTTCAGTAGGGTATGTACAGGCTATTGTTAAAGGGACATTAGCTGTGTTTACCAAAAAAAAAACAATATTGCTATTTCTTTCTACTTTGACTACTTGTACAAATACAACAAGAACTATACACAGGCATAAAATGCTTCTATTCCTATACCCTTTGTGACATTAAAGTCAGGTCCAGTTTGGTATCCATATACAAGGATATGGGTTGTAGTTGAGGTACTCAATTGCACTTTAAAATGTGTCAAGGTGGGTTTCTCAAGCAAATTTTCACAAAATATACAGACATTTTAGGATGTTATGCCTGTGTATACAGCGTTTTGTTATTGTATTTCAATGTAAGTGGTTAAAATGGGAAAATAATTTTGAAAAACACCCTTATACACCATTACGTTCGGTGATGAAGACGCAATGTAGGTCTAACAAGATAAAATGTCACGGTTTCTGACATAAGACAAAACAATATG